>APFE031186779.1:94700-109667 GCA_000404065.3 Pinus taeda
GGTTTGTTTGTCACTAGAGAGTCTTAGACTCCTAGGGAGGTTAGGTTTGTCCGCAAAAATAACTCTTTCCACATGACAAAAGGGATTACAGAGACAGCAAGATAGCTTGTGAGCTAATTCATTTTGTAATCCAGACTATATTTCCACTTGTATGATAATACAGAGTTGGGGTTTTAGGCTGAGGCTTTCCCCTCGTTATATCTTCTATGTTATGTGTGATGGATTTCTCCATATCAGTTATATGTGTTCTTATTGATGTTGCTCATGTTCGATTAAGCTTCCGCTAAATTGGTTGTAGAAGTAGATCAAGTATTTTGCTTTAGTCTATTGCATTATCAGGTGATCTACGGTGGGAATTTCTATAGCTGTTACACAAGAAAGAGTAGTGGAAACAGAAGCTTACCAAAGGAAAAATGATACACAAGAACCTATGGATGAAACTGTTGTTACACAAGAACCAACCGAAATAGAATCTAACTAGGGAGAGAAAAAAATTGTTACAAAAAATCCATTGATGACGTTATTGTTACATAAGAACCAGCAGCCAAAATAGAGTAGTTTCACCCTTGGGAGGTTGTTACACGTTCAATTGTTAGTGCACGTGGAAGAAAATTGGGTCTAGATGAAGGATGGTGTTTTGTAAAAATGTTGTTGATACCAGAGTTATAGAAATGGAAGCAGTAGGTGCTGTCTCTACAAGAGGGAATGATCTCAGTCAAGGCACACAAAAGGATGATGGATTCACTTAGGAAGAAATGGTTAAAGGAAGAATGGGAGATAGAATGGGAAGTGTGGAGACATGAGGAAGCTATGAAGAAAGTGGACGAACAATTGTAGTTGTTACAGTGGCAAGTTCTTGATCTGACAAATGATAAGACAAAGCTATGTGAGCTTTCCTTGAACTTGCTAGGATGCATGCGACCTTCCCCATCATATCCACTATTCCTTTGGGGCCGTTATTATTTATTTCAGTTAAAAGTAGTCTCTGAGAACATGTCTTATTTGGGTTCTTCTACCTGCACTTTTCTTGAAATTTTCCGTACTTGTGGTTTTGATGAACAAAACTTACTTTGTGAGCTATTTTTGCATAACATAATGTGTGGGTATGTCAACACAATGATGGTAGCAAGTGTTTTCTCCTATATGGGAGATTTTATAGTTGCGGTCTTTCTTTTTGTTTATAAGAAACCAAATCGAATGGAATATCGACATGAAATCAACCGAAACCAATGAAGAGAGGGAAATATTATGAACTAATACATGAGTCTAAGTTGTTCTCGAGTACCCCAAGAGTTAGGGAACAATCGATGACTTATAGAAAGAGGATTGTGAGGATGTGCCTCAATTTGCATGCACAAATGAAAACTAAAGTGCTCACAGGGTGTCTTAAGCGCATTGAGGCTTGTAGTGATGAGTTGCAAGAAGGAGATCCTTTTGAGTACATGCATTTTGTAGTTGTTGTTACACAGGTACCTGAATATGCTCAGGTAGTGCAAACATTGGGAGCATTCTGGATCAAACTTAGATTTAAATTTCCTTTGATTTGGTTACCAATAGAAGAATATGAGTCATACTACCACCTATGCAGCTATGAAGAAGAATCATGGCCGTGATAGTTGATGGCTACTTAGGGGTACAAGGCTCCCAATGAAGACACTGCTGGTGCCTATAATTTTACAGACTTGCATCAGGGGTATAGTAGGAGGAGCTGAGGTTCTGCATGGGGACATACAGTTGCTTCAATTGTGGGGAGATGTTGGGTGTGACTTTTATACCTATTTCCTACACTTTCTTTCCCCGGTTTTGATCCTCTTTCCCTCCAGGCCCATGAAAATTCACATGTTAATCACCCTTTTTATCATTCATATAGCCTATTTTTCCATCATGTTGTTTTGCTGAATATTACGATACAATATTCCTTTTTGTGTCTAATTGGGGTAAGCATTGAAGAAGTATTTTGGACCCTATTCTCTTTTTCAAGTGTGCTTGTGGGGACAAGGTTATGGAGTGAACGAGCCATGTTGATCGGTTACAGAAAAGGGTAAAGCATATTTCTGTTACACCCTGTATGCTGTTACAGATTGTTGTTATACATTCTATGTTGCTACAGGTTGTTTTTACACCATGTGTTGTCAAAGATGACCGTTGTTACTCCAAGGATGTTGTTACCCAGTGATCATTGTTACATCCCAAACCATCATTTGACCACAAGATGCTGTTGCACCATAGCTGGCAAAGTCATGGGTACTATTCCACAAGCTATCGCGGGTTATGAATTGTTATTTAGAAGCAACAAATCCAAACAGTTGTGATCTTAACCAATGTATTTGAGAAGCATTTTTATTTAGAAATAGGTTATAACTACTTCTATTTTTATGATCAACATGAGAATCTCATGAATGATCTATTCCTGGTTTTTTGTATGTAATAATTATAAAAGAAACTCAACTTCTCATGTATGGGGATGCCATAGAGAAAATAATTATTACTTTGATCTTGTAATTTTTAATTATTTTTTTAATATTGAAGGCACTCAGGTGATGCTTTTATTATTCCTCATCTAATTCTTTAACTAATCTCATGTTTATTCCTACACCTGTGCTAGGGAGGAAGGGCCCTCCTCTTTAGCAAGGAATGCAGTGGTAGAAGTACTTGTATATTATTGTTTTTTTTGTTTTTGTATGGCTTTCTGCTATTGCTGTATAAATTGTAAAATACATCTACTTTAGTTCCATATTATATGATGTTGTTACACTGGTTTGATTAAATAGAATGGTAGTGACTAGTTGGTGTAGTAATTAGTTTACGATGTGGAGTGCCCTTGCTCTGGTAATTATGAAGTTTTATTTCATTTTTGTGGAGTGTTTTATTTTTTTCATGAATGATTTAATTTCTGCAATTGATTCAGCAACATTCTTTACTATTTCTTTCTATTTTTCATTCTTGATTGTAGTGTATTGGTACATACAACGCAAAATCCATTGAAACAAAAAGACCTACCCTGGGTGGACAATTAATGGTTGCAGTCTTGGTTAATTAGGATTGATTAAAATAACACTACACTAGTCTTGGTGTCCAACTCACAATCGCACTAGTGAACAATCTCATTAAAATCAAATGCTTCTAGAACATAGCCAACATTAGCAAGGAATATACTCTAAAATATGTTTTTTTGTTTCTCTTCATGTCTCAATTTAAAATAGCATCAATAAGCTATAGAAAAATTAAAGTTATCATTCTATCACACAAGTGAATTAGTTGTAACTCCATAAATGGTCTCCTTCTTCCTTTTACTCAACAAATTTCTTTATCTGTTGAGTGCACTTAGATATATGTAACATATCAAGTGAGGCTTTACAAAGCTCTTAGATGTAAAAATATTTATTTGTGGTAGCATTTAGTAACACATCCATTATCACATACAACCTTCATTGAGCCATGAAAGAATAAGAATGAGAAGTCAAATAACATATGTCATTTCTTAAAGTGGCATAATAGCAAATAACTCACATAGTACAATACCAATGACTTTTCACCTTCGAGATTAGAGTTTTTTTAATAATATTTCCATTGGACTTGAAAGGACAAAATGACTTTTTTTCCATGATTTTCATGAAGTATGGCAAGAAGAGAATCCATTTTGATAGAGTATATAGTATGCTTTGTGTTGAAGCTTTATGTCTGTGGAGAATTAAAAGTGTGAAGGAAAACAAATAAAGTAGGTTGGATGTGTAGAGAAATGGATGGGTGGTTTATTCCACACATTCATAATGATGGCTCAGTATGACGTAGTGTAGGGTGGGTTATGTGTGGAAAGGGGTAAAAGGTGTAGAGTGTGGGAGCATGTTTAAAGTTTAAAGAGTTTCACATACTACCTCTTAAAAAATGACTAAGTACATGATTTTAAGAAAAGTATGGGAAATACCACCCAGTATATGATGATGATAAAATAAGTAAACAAAGGTTTACGAAGGATTATTTAAAATGTTTCTAATGATATAATTGGCCTAAATAATAATTCAGGAGAAGGAACTTCTTATAGAAGCTAGTAGGGCCCTATAAATTATAGTGATCAATTGATGATTATCTAGTTACTTATTTGTTGATAACATTTAGCCTACAAATACACTAGGACTTATAGTCTAAATTGTCTTTGTATAGAGGTCCCCAGGAGGGCATCATTGAGATGTCATGAGTCAGCTGTCAGAATCCACCCTTTCCATTGCTAAAAGATGAAATGTCACTAAATTTATTTCTAATAGTTTTTATTTGACTAAATATATATGTATTTTGTAAAATTATTTATTTGAAATACTAAAATCAAATCTAAAATAACTTAGAAAACCAAGACTTTAAACTATGGAACCATATTCCCCTTCACATGCTAGCCAACAATAATTTTTAAGTAAAAATAAAAAGTTCAAACAAGGTTGTGGCCCAACCCTGCACTTCATGTATTAGAATTCCCTAATGTTAAAAGCCTCGAGATATGTGAATGTTTTCATCAATGGAAATTGATGAATTTTGGGGGGTTTCTCCTTTTCTACTTTTAACCTACCCCCAAAAAAAATTTGTTTTACCTTACCACATTTTCTCATTTTGAAACCCCCCCCCCCCCCCGAAATAACATTATTCCTGTTCATTGAAATTGTGGCAAGAAAGATATAAAATAAATATTGCATACATTTATGAAAAGAGTTTATGGATGGGAGGTTGAGGTGAATGAGGTAAGCTGTAAAATGAATTTATAGGTAGAAGTGGAATGAATTTACAAGTACAGGTAAAATGAATTGAATTTATAGATGCCAATGAGATGAATTTGCAGGTGTAGGTAAGATGAAATTACAAGTGAAAGTAAAAGGAGGTTGAGTAAAAAACTAGATTTTACATAGAAGAAAGACATGTTTTCTTTCTACTATGATATAAAAAGGAGAAATGCACGGGAACCTTTGATGTAATTTCTGCATGTACTGAAGTGATCAATTTCATTAATACAGAGAGTTTGTTATAGGATTCATATGTCATGCAATTTGTGATGTTATTTCTCATGTGAACTCGTTATTTTCTCAGTTTTCCATATGTTTTTTGTATTTATTGTTTAAAGAAGATAAAGGGTTGAATTTGTTTAAATACACTCTCCTCTAGCTTATACGCAATATTTATGTTTTCAATTTGATATTGAGTATATAATTCATCCTAGCATGCTCTATATTTACTTGAATCTAAATCATTCCATCCTGTTCACTCAATAAATACTCTAAATATCCAAAAGCTTTCTTATCTTGTCCTAATACAGCTGCTCTGTCCTTTTTGTATATGATCAGCCACAAACTCATGACTCCATGCCCAATGAACTTTCCCTATAGTTTCCAACTAAATATTTAAAAACCAAACTTAGAACTCAATAACTAGCTTAATATCTCAAAAAATAAATGAAAATTAAATAGAGAGATCTCTCTCTGAAGATGGAAGGGCTAGATCCTAGCTTTGCAAGTGGTTTTGTGGTTACGTATGGGTTTCCTCCACAGCCTTGGGAAATTATTGAGTGATAAAATTTTGGTGACCATACCAGGGATAAAAGGTTTCATCATCCCAAGGAAATACTATTAAGTTTCATATTTGGTTGCTGATAGTGGACAACAGACAGACACATGAAGCCTGAAACATTCACCTAGCAACTCCAAACAATTTTAGGCTAACCTAAAGACTCCATTGGTAGCATGATCCACAAATAAATATGAATTCTTAATCTATAAGTTTTGATCCTATGCATCACATTCATATTCTAGGATTCCCAAATTACATGCTTGGTGTAAGTTGGCAAACTTATTTACCTACATTCAAATATAAAAAGGAGATGATGTTGCTTTGCATTTGATTAGATTTCATATATATATATTATATATATAATATATATATATATATATATATATATATATAATATATATATTATATATATATAGATATCGAATAGTTTAAAGTTAAATTTCATGAAGATTGTATTATGAAGATGTTCATGGTGTCCTTGGAGGGAAATGCATGGTCATGGTATGAGATATTGCTAACTAATTGTTTATATTCTCTTAGAGATTTCCATACAATATTTTATGAGAGATATAAAGAATATCATCCTTCTTTCTTGCTGGTCAAAGATTGTTTCATACATTTTGACAATTTTATTGAGTATTTGGGAAGTTTTTATGACGATGATCAATTTATGAATGATGATATTATAGAAGCTATTCATGAGAGACCTTTCAACCATGAAGAAGATGAATAAGTTGGCTACTATGACATTGAAGAAAATTTTCGGCAAGTAGTTGTTTCTCCAATGATTGAAAATGAAACAAATCTGCATTTCAATGATCTACTTTGACATGAACTTGTTGATGAAATTTCACAACCTTTATACATTTCAAAAGAACAAGAGAACAAGCAATCTAGTTGTAACGAAGAAACAAATATTACAGATGATATTTTGTAACAATCTTCTCAAATTTTTAGAAATGAAAATGATCATTATAGTTGCCTTACATTCCCTTCTTCTACTAATTTTTTAGTTCAGGAAAAAAAATTGAAAATCAGAATTCTGATTTTGCAAGCATAGAAAATCAGGAAATCCATGATCCATCCATTATTTTTCAGAAATATTATGTAGCAAGTTTGTTCCTTTAATATTAATGCAGAAATTTCTGAAGAGAAGATTTATGGAACCACATGCACAAAGTTTCTTAGCAAAGAAATTATTCAAGTCAATTATGAAGTAGAGTAGATTGTCCTAACCCCATGGGTATAAAACATTTTGTTATTCAATATGTGGCTACCTCAATTGAAAATATGCCTCCAGGTTCAAATAATGAAGAGTTTGTTGAAGAAGAACATGTTGTCCCAAAACCTATGGATGGTATTATTGTATATGAATTGGTTGTTTCAAATGAAGATGGCAAGATTGATGAACATATTACTTCCTTTTCTTTAGAAAGCAATCCTTTTGCAGATCATCAAAATTTTCTTATGTTTTTCAAAATCCTCTAGCCAATCTATTGTAATACATAAGGAAAAAGGTTGTTGTTATATGTGTGGATCATGGTCAACAACTTTAGTGGCAGTTTTGGTTGCCAGTCTCATATCTTTTCTGCCTACTCAGGAGAAGTATGAAAATAAGTCATTCAATTAGCCATTTGATTAATTGGCTACATTAGAGAGAAGAGATCACCTAGTGTATATACTTTAAATAGGTGTGGACAACCATCATCAAAGTTTGAAGCTCGAGGAGAAGGCCCTAAGACTTTGGTGACGTGTTGTCAAATTTATTATTTCTTTTTAAAGTTTTCAACAGAGTTTTAGTTTGCAATGTATAGTTCAGATTCTAGTTGGAAGAAGGGATTTGGTTCAGTTTGAGGATTGGAACAGATTACCAATAGGCTTTAAGTGGTAGCGGTTTCATGGCAGAGCATGTTGCAGGTTTGGGAACAACCCAATGGATAAGGCTACTAATCTGTGGTGTTCTTGAGACCTCACGGGGAGGATTTCATCCCCATTGGAACCAATATTAGGGTGCTATAAATTATAGTGATCAATTGATTATTATCTGGTTATCTATTTTGGGGATCTGCTGATAAAATTTAGCCTACAAATACACCAAGTCATATATTCTAGATTGAGATGTCATGAGTCAGCTGTCAGAGTCCACCCCGTCCATTTCTAAAGGATGAAATGTCCATAAACTTATTTCTAAGAGTTTTTATTTTAAATGAGTTAAAATAACTTAGAAAACCCAAGAGAGATTTTTTGAGTGTGAGAGGATGGCGGAGTGTCATTTAGGTGGCCTAGAAGAGGGTTGGGGAAATTCCCTCGAATTTACTACAACATGATCGATTCTATTGCAGCTCACCGGACGACCGACTATTTTGTTTGCAACTGTCTCCATTTGGCAGTGGTTACCTGTTTCAAGAATGGAGGAGTTCATGGACATCAAGGAGCTCGACTATTCACTGGACCCATTTCTTAACCAAGTTATTTGTGGAAACCCTAACCCTAATCTACTGGTTTCTGGTTCCTCAGCTCCATCTTGTTCCGTCCCAGTGGACACCCTCCTTGGACATAACGCTACATCACTTCTTTCTGGGTCTTTGTCCATTGAATCACCTGCTCTCGATTGCCCTCTTCTATCCCTGACACTTCACACCTTCTCACTATGATCTCGCCACCCTCGCCTTATTTCAAACTAAATCCTCTAATCGGCCACCTCCACCCATCGAGCTCCGTGCCTCTTCCAGCTCAGCCTGGGGAAACCCTTACATCCCTCGGCCATATTCGACCCCACTCGGCAAATTTTCCATCTGGATGTTTAGAAATGCCCGTGATTAAGGTTAAAATAGTGGCTCAATTGCAACAAGAAGGGACTGCCTCCTCAAATCTGTTACTGGATCACCCATCAACACCACAGACAGGAAAGTGAAAAACAAAGTATGTGAAGGCTACAACAAAGGACCTCACCACTTGCTTTGGAGAAGGTATAGAAATGGGGGAAGTTGCAAACAAGGCTGGCTTTGTCTTGGTAGGACATGTCTATGGTAGGGCATATACAATGGATAGATTGACCCTCTGGGTGTGAGAAATTTGGGGAAACATTCTTAAAGAATTTCTGGAGGTTCAAGTCCTTCATCAGGGCTGGTTTGCACTTCACTTTACAAAAGAGAACTACACTGACCTAGTTTTTGCTAGGTACTGGCATATTGAGATGGCCTCAGTGCTCCTCAAGAGATGGAGCCCTCTTTTTGATCCGGAGAGGGAGCAAATTTGGGCAGGGCCCCTCTGGGCTCGATTACCTAGACTCCCACTACAGTATTGGTCTGAGGAGGTATTCATTAGGATTGGAAATGCGCTCAACACATACCTGGACAACGACAAGTCTTTTGTTCAGTCCAAGAATCGAACCCTAGCTTGAATATTGGTTCACCTGGATACGCACGAGGATCTGGAGGAAAAAATCACTCTCTAATAGAGGAATTTCACTCGGGTTCAGATCTTGGACTACTAACGAGTCCTGTTCCATTGTAGAATATGTCACAAATTGGGGCAAATTTTCAAGGATTGTCCACTGATCAAGAAATCATCGGATCCTCCGAGTGCCCCAAATACCACAAAGGGGCCATCAGTTAATCCCCCATACCACACCCTTGTTCTGGCACCTCAAGCCTCTGTTCGAATTAGCACTCCATTGGCAGTATTAGGAGCTCACAGGACACCGTCTCCTCCTTTGACGTGTTCATGAGTTGTTGCTGAGGCTGCGAAAAAGGTGAGTACTCCACTTTCCTCTCAACTTGTTTCAATTTTTTGTAGCTCACTTTCTTCATCGGTCATGAACACCTCCACTATTCATTGCACTCTTGCCCTATCTGCACCCACCATAGCTATCACCGCACCATATTTTCCTCCCACTCCATCCAATCCTTCCCCTCCCTCTTTTGATGGGATGTATTTGCCTCACAAATACAATTTGCATTCCCATTCCCATCTTGAAGCTCATTCACCTCTCCTCACAGGCCTGGGAATCTCCTACGTAGTTCTATTATTTATTCATCCCGTGGTCACAAATCCTATCTTTCTAAAGCTATTCAAAAGGCTAGGACAGAGGTTTTCATAGGCATACAATCTACCTTGGATGGGGTTCTTAGAGCGCTGAATACCCCGGGGAGGTTTCCCCCATGAAATGTCTCTCATTTAACTATAGAGGCATGGCTAGTGCCTCCAAAAAACTAGCCCTGCATAGGTTATTTGAGGCCAAACCTATAGATATAATCATGCTACAAGAAACCCTGGGAGATGCTAAACTCATATCGAGATCTTTAGCCTCCTTAAAATATGGCTAGAGCTTCTACTCCCTTGATGCTATGGGACGCTCTGGGGGATTATCCATAAGACATAACCCTTTTACCATTAAGGTATTAGCATCCTCGAGAGGATCGGGGTTTATTGGATTTGACATCTTCTTGGCTGAGCTTGGCATGAATGTTTGGGTCATTAACATTTATGGACCCTGTCATCAGAGGGAGAACTTCTGGAAACACTTTCTCAATCTTTCGATCTCCTCTCCTGGTCATCTAGTCCTCTAGGGTGACCTCAATTTCTCCATAGGATTCGGGGAATCTTTGGGTTCCTAAGCTCAAGTGGACCCTCTCTTAGGATACATTATGAGTTTATTAGAACAATACAATCTTGCAAATGTCTGCATGAATAAGCTCCTTCCCACTTGGAGGAATAGAAGGGTGGGGGAAGCAGCTCTTGCTAGAAGGTTAGATCATTTTTTGATTAAGGTACCTCTATTTCACTAGCTGCACCGATATAGACAATGGGTAGGTTTCGCGGGTATTTCTGACCACTCTCCCATTTTCTTAGACATCGTTGGCCCCCATCCAAAGCCCAGACCTCCCTACAAATTTAATCATATTTGGCTCCAGGGCCCTGGATACATCAAATTGATCTCTAACTTCTAGAAGGAAAATCCCATATTGAGACACAAATCCTCGTAGAGGGATTCTATCGCAATCTGACCCAGCTCAAGCACCTCTCCATTACCTAGGTCAAAGAGAAAAATCAAAGGGATGACCACACTTTATCACATATTGAGACTGAACTGAGTGCTCTATCAGATGATCATAATTTGGGATTCTCATCAGCAAGAAAAAAATCTCACCTTTTAGAGCTTGAGAAACAGAAGAAAAGGATATTGAAGGAGAGAGAGGAAATCTAGCGACTTAAGAACAGGGTTATCTGGCTACAAGCATAAGATGATAATACAATTTTTTTTCAGAATTATGCCTAGGGAAGAAAGGTATCTAACACTATATGGAATTTTCCCCTACCTAATGGGGGTGTGGCTGACACCTTCAACAAACTTTTCCAGCTAGGTACCTCTCACTTCCAGAATCTCTACAAAACCCTACAAGGGTCAAACCTAGCAGACATCATCAATGTTGCTAGACACAATCCTCAATTTGTGGATGATGATGAGACAAAAGAGCTCAACTCTCCTATAACATCTCGTGAGCTTGAAGGGACTCTGAAATGGTTTAAAAAGGATAAAAGTCTAGGGTCGGATGGGTGGCTGATCAAATTCTATATTGCCTTTTATGAACTCTTGGGGCATGATCTATTAAAAGTTGTGGAAGAATCCAAGACCTCAGGTAAACTATATGATGCCATCAATTCCACCTTCATTGCTCTCATTCCCAAGACTGATTCCCCTTCATCCTTCAATGATTTTCGGCCCATCTCCCTCTGTAGTTGTCTCTACAAGATCATAGTAAAGATTATTGATAACCAGATTACACCTATTCTCTCACATCATATATCATCTAAATAGTTTTCCTTCCTTGAGCATAGACAAATACATGAAGCCATCGGTAATGCCCATGAGGCCATACACTCAATCTGAACTAAAAAGCTAAAAGGTATCTCTTAAAGATTGATCTAGCAAAAGATTTTGATCAAGTTAGCTGGCTCTACATCAAGATGCTTCTCATTCACCTTGGCTTCCCTCATGCTTTCACCAGCTCGATCATGTCGTGCATCACTACTCCATCATTCAGTGTATTCATCAATGGATCGACTTCCCATTTCTTTCATGCTGAAAGGGGACTCAAACAGGGCTGCCCCCTCTCCCCCTTAGTCTTCCTGATTGTCATAGAAGGACTCAGTTGGCTCCTAGCATAGGAAAAAAGGGATTGAAAACTTTGTGGACTCAAAATAAATGATCTATGTTACCTCACTCACCTTGTTTTTGTGGATGATGTCCTCATTTTTCTCGATGGTAGTATCAGAGACTCAGCCTCTTTCTCAAATGTTCTTTCCCTCTTCTCTAAGGCTACTGGTATGCTAGATAACCATGGGAAATCCACTATTACTTTAGCCCACACATCCATTAATGAGTCTCGATTTTCTCAGAAACTTTCCATACTATATTCTTCCACTTGATCGTGATTTTAAATATATGGGATTTTGGATTAAACCCCTCAGCAAAAAAAAATCAGATTAGATCTGGCTGGTCATCAAGCTTGAAAAAAGGCTCAGAAATTGGTTGCATAGGTTCTTATCCAGAGCAGGTAGACTAGTACTTATCAAAACAATTTTGGAGGCTACACCTATTTTTTGGATGGCATTGGCATGGATCCCTAGGAACATCCTTGCCGGTCTACAACAAATTTGCAGTAGATACCTATGGAATGGACAACAAGATAAGAAGATATTTGCTTGAGTCAGTTGGAATAAGATTTCCTTGCCCAAAAAATGGGGAGGATGGGGATTAAAGGACTTAGCTCCGTTTTCCCAAGAACTGGCAACAAAAATGGGATGGATTTTGCTAACTTGTCAGAATATTTTGACCTCTGTCACTTATCATAAATATATTTGGCTAGTTGGCCAAGGACAGGGATATCATCTATCTAGAAGGCTATTCTCCACTCCCTACCTATCATTTGTAACAATCTAGCTTGGAGGATAAACAATGGAACAAAGGTGTGCATCGGATTGGATCCATGGACTTGGGGGGGAGACAGGTTCCATCTGCCAAGAGAGTCAATTCTGCATCTCAACTAGCAAGATATAAGTGTTATAGCTCACATCACAGATCAAAGGAACTCCACCATTTTTGCTCAAGGATGGAATCTGCTCATTCAACTTAACATCCCTCCTCATTGACAACAAGCTTGGCCAAACTACACAATAGATTTGAGTGAATCCCACATTAGGATTAAGGAGGGACATGACGAACTTCTTTGGTGTCTAGCAGGGAATGGAGTATATACCCCAAAGGTTGCTTATCTTGGACTAATATCTAATAGACAACTAGAGCAGGCTCTCAATTGGTGGCAGAGCATTTGGAAGCTTAGATCCCCTCCGAGAACTAAACTCTTCTTCTAGTGTGTGCTCAGCAACAAGGTCCCCCCGGGGAATCCTTATCTCACCATGTCTTTCATGGACCACACTGGTGTGTCCTTTGTAAAAAATCAATCGAAACAATAGAACATCTCTTTCTTAACTATGAATCATTGATAAACCTCTAGCAGATCGCCTCCTCCTTGATTCAACTATCTGGCAGATGGGAGGGGTAGAACATTAACCATTCTTGGGAAAGTTGGTGTAATGCACATTGTGGATCAAAGCAGATATGCCTCTCTCTCCTCATAAGCTGGCACATCTGGCTGACATGAAATCGAATAATATTTGATGAAGTCATGGCTAGATGGTAGAATATCTCTACCAAGATCATCTCATATTATCACGAACTACCTGATCTCGTCAGACCTCATCCTAGGAGACCACTTTCTCCCGCCCCCATAGACAAAAATACACCCTGGGCTTTTTTTAATGGTGCTGCACAGAATCAAGGATGCGAGGGAGGTTTTTTACTGTACCTATTTGATCTACATTATTATAGGGTTAAGATGGGGCTTGGAGAAGGGACAAATAATTTTCCAAAACTTATCACTCTTCGCCATTTACTGCACTTTTCACTTGGTCATGATTGCATCGATCTTCAAATTTATGGAGACTCAAAAATTATTGTAAATTGGTTCAATGATATTATTGTTTGTCACACACACACTCTCACTAATATTTTGGATGAAGTGAACATTTTCAAAGCACAATTTAATTTCATCTCTTGTCATCATATTTATAGGGAAAATAACTACAGCGTTGATAGGCTTTCCAAGGAGGTCACTTTACTACTTAGAGGCCAGTGGATGATACAGAAACAAAGGGGTACAGAAGAGTACCAATACTATCACAGGCCATATATTGATACATATATTGATCAGACATATCATAGGGTAGAGAGACCCTAATCCTATTTTTTGGAACTTGCTCAGATTATATATTGTATATATTTTAGTATGTTTTTCATTTACAGACCTTATAGTATGGACATCGCCCTGCGTGGTGAATTAAGATAGATACATCTGCACCATTTTTTTTGGTAAAACATAGCTCCATTTTTCAATAACACACACAGAGATGGCCAAGGGCCAATGACGCATATCCTGCAAAGCATGTACTACATGTAATTTTTCAAAAATAATGAAAGATTACGATTTTCCTAGGGGAAAAATCTTAGAAAACCCAAACTTTAAACTATGGAAGCATATTTTCTTTCACGCCCCAGCTAGAAACACCACATTTTCTCATTTAAAACCCCCTCCCTAAAGTACTTATTGCTTTTCAACCCCTGACCCCCCGAAATACCATTATTCCTAGTGCCAGCCAGCAATGCCACATTTTCTCATTTTGGACTCCCCTCCTTAAACTACGTATTACTTACCACCTCCCCGATGCCCTCGAAATACCATTATTTCTATGCATTTAAATTGTGGCAGAAAGATATGAAAGAAATATTACATACATTTATGAAAATAATTTATGGATGGGAGGCTGAGGTGAACGAGGCTAAGGTATAAAATGAATTTACAAGTACAGGAGAAATGAATTTACAGCTATAGGTAAAATGAATTTATAGGGTAGGTTAAATGAATTTGGGTGCAGGTAACATGAGTTTATAGGTGAAAGTAAAAGGAGGCTAAGTAAAAAATGAGATTTTACAAAGAAGAAAGACATGTTTTATTTTTACTATGATATAAAGAGGAGAAATGCATGGGAAATGGAATTTTGATAAATACTTATCCAAAGGATTTTATAGGAGTAAAAGGGAAAAGTAAAAAATACTTTACAAACCGTAAAAAAACACAACATGGGTTTCAAAATCAATGGGCAAGCAAAATAGGACACGGTTTTTAAAATACATGGGAAGAGAAAACAAGGCATGGATTTGAAAACAAGACATAGACTTAGAAAACAAGTCATGGATTTAAAAACAACATATGGATTTCAAAACAAGATGGTTTATTAAATCATTGAAATAAATATGTTGAAATTTTAATTATGAAATTCAATTGCAAGTTTAATCAA
>APFE031186779.1:114137-128684 GCA_000404065.3 Pinus taeda
TTTGCTCTAAAAAGTATTTAAGACTATCATGATCCATTTTTACCTTGAAGTTTCTTCCCATAGGTAGGGTCATCATTTTTTAAGTGCATGTAGTATTGCCAACACTTCCTTCTCATAAATAACTTTGTGTAAATACTTTCCTTTGATTGGATGACTTTTGAAATCAATGGGTCTTTCTTATTGCATTAAAACAACACCAATTCCATTTCCCGAGGCATCACATTCAACAATAAAGGTTTTTGTGAAGTCCGACGTAACTAAGACTGGTGCTTGGCACATTGCCTCTTTAAGATGTTCAAAGGCCTTCGTTGCTTCTGGAGCCATGAAAATGCATCTTTGTTCAATAATGTTGTTAGAGGTGATGCTATTTGCCCATAATTTTTAACAAAAGAAAAACAGAGAAAAAGCAGACCGCTCCGATACCACTAATCTAGATTTAAAGAGGATTACAGTGGAAATAATACTTCATTTCATTAATGTAAAATACTGAAATATACTTACAAACAAAATTGGAAATAAACCAGCTATGGCAATGGTAGCTTATCTCTGAGAAGAGATGTGGCGGATACATGTCTCTGAACTATGTTACAATGAGGCTCAAAGGCCTATTTATTGTTGAGAAACAATGGAAAAACCTTAACATCCCAAAACCTAACCCTAGAATATGAAACACCAAATTGTGGGCCTCGTTTGGGTAAATTGGTACATCAATTTCCTGGGCTCATAACTTTTGCACCCGGTCTTCATTTGATGCGTACAATAGCTTGTTGGAAAGATATATATGAGAACTATAACTTTTGGAACAGAAACATTAGACCATGGACCCATGTTGCTCCCAGATTTCCCAAAAAAGGTCATTTAGGGCCTTAAAATGGCTCCAGAAGTTCAAGACCCAAAAAACTGCTAAAAATAGTAAAATGTGTTATAATTACTGAAACTAAAAAATTGAAAGAGACAGTTGTGGGGGTCCAAGTGGGATAGGTGGTTGGCCACCAACATCCACCTAGATCATTCCTCTCCCCCTAGGAGGTAATGGTTCCAATTGCATTGAGTTCCTCCATTTGCTGAACTTGGTCCTTGGTGAGTTGTTCTGCAATCTCTGACATGTCCAATAATGGTGGGAAGCGTGGTAGAGGGCGGTATACATTGAACACTTGGTGCAAGGGGAGGAATGGAGGAATGTTGTGATTGAAAGCATTATTTCCCATGCCATGGTAATTTTGTAAGGACGATGTCAGCGTGGTTGAAACTTCTGATGGGCTCTTGTAAGGCGTTATTTTTGTAGATGCAACTAGACTTTGTTGCCCACCTCGAGCTTGTGTGGTACCCTTGTGGGTGAGGAGAAGTTGTTTTTGTGTTCTTTCATGACCATGTTCCTCTGTTGTTGATGCTACGTGGAGGAACCTTTCGCAAGGCTCATGGATGTGGTGGCAATCTTCCCCTTACTTTGGGAGTGAACCAGACAGAAAATGAATTTCCCAGTCTAGGAGATGAGCTTGTTGCCTTTCTTCGTAGTCATCAAAAAGGTGGTGGTAGGTGGGGCTACCTCCGGTATCCTGTATAATGAATTATTCAAAGAAATAATGATAGCGCGAGGCCTTGACCCATACACAACATGTCGCCTCCACAAGTATGATTGGCCTAATAATACATCACAAACATCTAGAGGTGTAACATCACATAATACCTCGTCTGTGAAGGGCTTGATGTTGTAGGGAAGGCAACCCTATTGGCGAACTTCGAGATCTTGTACTTCGTGAAGCCACCTGATACTGTATGGCTGCAGCTGTGGTGTAGTCGGTAGGCCCAACCACTTCATGTATTCTACTAAAATGAGGTTCTTTTGGCTACCACTGTCAATAGTGAATTGCAGTGGTGAACCCTTCACCCACATCTATGAGTGGAAAAGACGTTTCCCCTCCTCTAGATATTCGGTTTCATTCTTCTGGATCATGGCAGAGACAATAGTGACGCTAGTCTCCGTATCAATGATCTAGTACTGTTTTCCATTCCCCTTTTCAGGTTCGGACTCAAGGTCAGAACATGCATCTGATTCTGAAGTCTTCAACTTAGCCACCTATGACTGCTTGGTCCAACACTCACTTGTGTTATGAATGGGACTCTTTTGGAGCTGACACCACTTTCTTGTGTCCTCCTTCAACTTCATGGTGTTGTTCTTTACTTGCATCTTCGATAGGTTGTCTTGGGTAACCCCACCTTGGATTTTTCCTTTGGTGTTCGAATTTGCAGATCCAAAGTCTCCCTTCTTCTGTTTGAACTTTTTCTCGATTTTGACAGTGTACCAGTACGTCATGCCGAGCGAGGAGATGTGCAAAAACTCCATCTCTTCCTGGATGTATCTATGTAGGCATCCATGGTATTTGAGTACCAAATGTAGCTTATAGTCCTTGATACCCAATTGTGTGTGAAGGGTATGAAAAATGTTTGTGAACTTTGGCACACCTTGGTCTCTTCCCTGCTGTAGCGTGGTCCACTTTATATATTTGTCCTCATAGCTTTTGACAGGGTAATACTACTCCTTGATGGCATCCTGAAATGAATTCCAGGTGGGTGCGGCTGAAAATAGTGAGCATGTACTTTCATCCTTATTCTCGCAGTAGGTTTCCCACCAGTCCTTGATGTGGGGGGCTGCTTTGTGAAGAGCCAAACAATCTTTTCCCGGCTCGAAAATTCATGAGTAGAAAAATACCCATCTAGCATATTTAACCATTTATATATGGCATCTATGTCTATTTGACCCTCGAAGATGGGGATTTCAAAATTAACTTGTACCTTAAATGGTGTGGCATTTCTAGAGTAGTTGCTAGAAGCCGATGCGTCGCCTCTGGGTAGCCGCTCAAGGATCTGGGCAAAGTTGTCCACCATCACATTCCTTTGTCGCTCGAGGGCTTCGTCGAGCAAGATTTTGATAGGATCTCCTACCCCCTCGTCTTTATTTCATCTGCCATGCGAGGCCATCGAGATTTGGGAGGATGGTCTTGTAAAGGTTCGACCAGTGCAAGCCCTAACTCTTTATATCCTGACCTCATTAGCAACATGCAAAGAAAAACAGAGAAAAAGCAGACCTCTCTGATGCAACTGATCTAGATTTAAACAGGAACACAAAAAATTATAGAGATAACCATAAACATAGAGATGCAGTGGAAATAATACTTCATTTCATTAATTTAAAATACTGAAATATGCTTACAAATAGAATTGGAAATAAACCAGCTAAGGTGATTGTAACTCATCTTTGAGAAGAGAGGTGGTAGCCACATGCCTTTGAACTGTGCTACAATGAGGCTTAAAGGCCTATTTATTATTTAGAAACAATGGAAAGCCATTAACATCCCAAAACCTAACCCTAGAAGATGAAATGCCAAATTGTGGGCCCCGTTTGCATAAATTGGTACATCAATTTCCAGGGGTTGTAACTTTGGCACCTGGTCTCCGTTTGACACGTAAAATAGCTCGTTGGAAATATCTATCTAAGAACTATAACTTTGGGAAGAGAAACCTCGGTCCTTGGACCTATTTCGCTCCCAAATGTCCCAAAAAAACATTGTTTAGGGCCTCAAAATAGCTTCGGAAGTTCAGGACCCGAAAAACTGCTAAAAATAGTAAATTGTGCTACAATTACAAAAACTGAAAAACTAAAAGAGACAGTTGTGGGGGTCCAAGTGGGATAGGTTGGTGGACACCAACACCTGGATCAAGAAGCTCCTTAATAGTTGATGTCAGCGCCCATTTAAACTACAAGTGCTAGAGGATCGATGGCCTCTTAGGGAGCTACCCCTAAGGTCATAAGTGTGGAGGTTCTCGCAGACATTCCAAAGTCACTGAGGTTGCCTAGGCCGAGGTCTATGCTGACTAAAGAGGGGCCTAAGACAAAGAAAGACAAACAAAAAGTCACACAGCCAGTGCGCAAGTTGCCAAGGAAGCACCAAAAGGAAGAGAAGCCCACCGCATAGGAGAAAGGCAAGGTGGTAACCTAGAATCCGACAAGGGTGTAGATGAAGGCGCAAAGGATATTGATATCGAAGGAGTAGAATTTGTCTCAAATCTACCTGAATACATCGATTAGAATTGGGGTAAGGCGAAGGTCCCAAAGGACCCCCATGAGGGAAAATTTATGCTTAATACACCTTTGCTACTCGATCCGATCACCTTTGAAGGTCCGCACTTAAAGTCTGTCCCACATATGAAGTTAGAGGATTGGGACTTGGGTGATACTTAGCGATTCCCTCACCTCACAATTGATACTTTTATGTTGTGTGTATTCTATAAAGATTATGGTGTCACCGCGATGGAGACGGTGATGTGGATTGGAGGGGTGGAGAAGGCAGGATTGTTGAATCTACTATGGGTGTCACATTATAACCACACTCCCATAAATTTGATCATGATCAAACAATTGTTGTGTCTAGTGCATGATTGGTGCTTATCGTTGGGAGAGTCGATACCAATCATGGATATGCTGATCCATGGGATCAAATTGCTACTACATTCAGGTCTGAATCTGGCCAAGGAATTTGGCAGAAAGGAAGGTGAGAACAACCTCGCTGAACGAATGAAGGACAAGTTTAATCTTGTCAAGTAGCCGCATGGATACTCAATTTCAAGCATAAATGACCCCACAGTCAAGGTAGCCACCCATATCTTGGCTGGGAAGATCATGCTAAAGTGTTGCGTAGTTGAGGTGTCAGCACCATTTGTGTCATTAGTGGCCCAGTGCACAGATAGCATTCAATTTAATTCGGTGTGCTTTGTGCAGTGAGTTCCTCATGAACTACAATGAGGCACATGACTAAAGAAAAAAATTTCATTACGGATGGCTATTTTTGTGAATTGTGTTAGTCACATGGGAATTATTGGAGGACAGTCAGTTTCCTCTAGTTCTGTTAGATTTACCAGAAGCAGCGAAGTTCGCATCGCTATGGGCCACAAAGATGCCTGAGTGGGTCAACGAGAGTAAAATATTTTGGGTACTCATGGAGGAAAGCATCCACGAGGACATCAACCGCAAGCCAAGATTCTCACCAACTGTTTATGAGTAGTTTTTAGGATACATGGAGTTCAAAGTAGACTTCCACTCTATCTCCATGTGGGTGTGGAAGGACCCAGAACAGAAGTGGTATGATCTCCCATACCTTGTTATAGATGATGCTATAGTAGCGGTCCTCGATCATTGGCCAGCAAAGTGGTGCACGGCCTCATATTTGTTTGCTGGCTCTAATAAGTCCGTGAGAAAGCAAAAGAAGGAAGAGGCCTAGTTGAAAATACAACAGATGGCTAAAAGATGGAAAAATGCAGCAGAGGAAAAATCTAGAGTTGAACCAGAGTGCACTGCTAAGGAGCATGCAGAAGAGAAGAAAGAGGAGGAAGAGCACAACTCTGATAGAAGTCAAAAGTATCCTTTGCCATGGAGGGAGAATGAGCAACAATCTAGATAGGGTGGTGGAGATTAGGAAAGCACTCCTTTCCAGGAGAAGCAGAATTGGGAGTAGGAGAAAGAAGGGCCATGGAAGAAGTCCAAGGCCTCTAATTCATCACTTGACCTGATCACCTTGAAAGAAGGTG
Source organism: Pinus taeda (assembly GCA_000404065.3). Taxonomy (NCBI): domain Eukaryota; kingdom Viridiplantae; phylum Streptophyta; class Pinopsida; order Pinales; family Pinaceae; genus Pinus; species Pinus taeda. The sequence continues at coordinate 119,721 of APFE031186779.1, forward strand.
ACTTAGATGACATTGGGGATGAATAAAGAGATGCCACTATGGAACTACTGTAGTAGAAGCAAGCTCTAGTCACCATTCAGACGAGTCTGCATGAGTTGTAGATCCAAACTATTGAACTGCAAACCAGTGTACCACAAAGCAGTGCGGCATCGACTAGTTTAGTGCTAGGAACTACTAAAGTAGTGGAGATGGTTCACTCGTTGGATCCCCAGGCCGTTGTGCTGCTGGATGGCACTCTAATCATAGAGGCATAAGCTGACAAGGCTACTATTAGCATGCTAAGAAATTTTCTTTTGAACCTGGCAACGCTCCCAAGTGAAGCCCTTCACATGCTACAAGCAGGTGTGGTTGCATAAATTATGGCTCAAGAGAAGCACGTGCTGAGTGTGATCAATGAAAAAAAGATTAAAAATTCTTGGATGTTCATAAAGAAGACTTCATTGGTCGACACCTAGAAAATGATTCAGGAGTAGAATGAGCATACTGTAGTAGTGATCACTGAAGCATGCAGAACCGTTTTGGAGCTTCATTTCCCAATAGAAGCACTTGTTGAAGCCAAGATTCACAAGTTGGCTACAGGTGTGCGTGATGCCAAGACTGAGCTAGACAAGGTTCATGTTGAGATGAACCTTAAGATTATAGAGCTTGATTTGAATGCCCAACCTTTGACTCCACTAGAGGTCAAAGAACAGCGTGAGGCAGCTGTCAAGGATGTAGTTGTTGAAGTAGATAACGCGGTGATAGATTGCAGTGCACTCTTTGAGCAGTCACTGGAGGAACTTACCAGTCTACAGGAAGATCCCAACCTACAAAGGTTAAATATTGAGGTGATTTAATTATAGCAACGGTACGATGAAGCAAGAGTGACGACGTGCACCGTCGTTATCATGTAGAGATTAACAAAAGTACAAGAAGCAAAGGAACTAAAGGAACAGGCGGAAGAACTCAATTCAAAGAGGTAGTACTCAAGGCTAGGTTGGGACCTTAACTAGTAGAGGCCTATGGACACACCACCACCATTGAAGGAAAGTTGGCTAACCTACAAACATTATAGTAGAAGATCCAAGAAGATAGTGCAGAACCAGCGACAGAGTAGTTGGTAGAGCAGGTCAAGCAGGTGGTGACACAATGTACTGTTGAAGTTGCAGTGGTGCAAGTGGAGCTAGGAGGTCTTCATAGCAAGATCTCTGTGCTAACAGATAGACTCGAGGGTGAGTCACCATATTTGTGTTGGGTGCCTGTTGGCATAGGGTACCCTAGGGGCATTTTTCGGGTTAAAATCCCAATTTTTGAGGATAAAAGCCCAATTTTTTTGTATAAAAAGTGTAAAGACTCTGCATTTTGTGGTCACAGAGCACGAAGATGTAAAGTGTCATAAAGGGTTAATACCGTTCATTTAGGTTAGTCATGCCAGTTTTAGGAGATCTACCCATGGTCCGCGGGCCATGGGATTATATACAAAGGGAAGTCTTAGAAGAGTCTAAGGTAGTTCAGATTAGATTTGGTAGAGAATGTTGATGTAATGGGTCAGTAAGAGCTAAGAGTGAAGAGTCGCAGTGTAGGAAAGAGGCTCTACAGTTGTGTGTGCAGAGGCCTAGGGTAGAGGTCCTCAACTGAGTGCGTGGACTCCTACATCTGTGTGCATAGGATAGTTAGAGTCTATAAAGAAGATCTGAAGAATTAAAAAAGAGGATTATTTTGGAATTACATGTTTTCATCTATATACTTCTATTATGAATGCATGCGATTATGTTATTAAGAATATCGGGTTTATGATTTAATGGTATATTGATGCGTGAATCTATATGTTTCACTTTGTTATATGAATGCAAGTAATAATATCTTTTTATGCTAAGAATATTTTAATGCATGTGTAAGTTATTAGATACTTACGCTGATCAGGGTAAATACAAAGGTAAGAACATTTATAGAGGCGGGTAAGTAAATAAATCACTTGTTTAGGATTCACGAAGGATGAACGTAGACCTTCACGAAGGTCTAGAAGCTGGATAACAGAGGTAATCGATAAGCTGAAAAGGCTTATCAATGTACGTGAAGGCAAGTTTAGGGTATAAAACTACATCACAGCCATATCTAGGTGTGGAAATTGGTTCCTTCATCCCCCTATACTGCTTGGAGTGAGACTTCAGTTTGTGGTCCACAGGTTAATGCCGAAAGGGCTAGTAGCGTAGGGATTTGCTTGGCTAATTAATGTTGAAAATGGGTGAGGACCCACTAAGCCAATAATATGAATCTATGCTAAGTTAAAGTTGCAGTGTAGGTCTAAACTTATGAATAAAATGGTTGCTACGAGTTAGTGACAAGAAGCTTGTAATGCTATAGGAGGGCATCCAAGTGGTTTTTGAGGATTGAAATATTGGATTGAGGCTATGGAGAGGGTGATAATAGTTGAAGAAAATGAAAGGAGGTTGGTTTTATCCCCTAGCCAAGCTTAGGACCTCTTAGAGGCCTGTCTTGCACTAGAATGAGTATTCTGAATGACCTAAACAAAATAAAATATAAAATAAGGTTTTCAGGACAATGTTTGGAGGTGCAAGGAGAATATGAAAGAGATCAAGATAGAAGTCATGAAGGTGTTCTTCCTTTTAGATTAATCAACATTGCAATTAATCACATGCATGCATGCATTATCATTTACAAAACGAAATAACTTTGTAGGAATTTACACGGTAAGTTCCTCAGATAGAACACCAAAGGACACCGCTCACAAACAAATCACAGATCAATATACAATTATTCTTGACATGGTTAAAACCCTCAAAGAGGATACAGTCCATGGCTTGAGCCAACGCGACCACTTCAGGCAATTTATTAATGTAAAAGAAATAAAATTTACATAAGCTTCTCTCATGAACAGTCACCTTACAAATGACCCTCCATGCTATTTAAATCGAGATCATGGACCAATTAGGTCTTAAGCCATGGATCAAGTGTCGATAATACCGAGGAGAGAATGAACCTTCAGATCACTTCATGTCTAGAACATATCATGACCATCTGATTGTAAGTTACAAAAGTACATAGTAAATAAAAACACTTTTCCTAACTCTACACTAGACCAAGTTATATTTAACTATTTCCAATGTGTCGGAATATCCTAACATCCCCCCTTAAGAAAAACTTGGGATAGGATTGAAGGATGTACCAATATGACACAATAGGAGAAGGAAGGAGGCATTAGAGCCTTTCCCCCCTTAGTGGAAACTTCTTGAACTCCAACCATAAATCGAAGTTTAGTAAACTTCGCCTCTATGAGAGCCTTCGTAAAGATGTCTGCAACTTGATCATGGGTTGAACAATATTGCACTTCAAGATCATGGTCATGAATGAGATTTCTAAAGAGGTGCATGTGTATTTCAATGTGATTTTTTCACTAATGTTGGACTGTATCTTTTCATAGTTGAATGGAACTTTGATTATCACACCAAAGTGTAGTCGGATGTTGCTGCTGAAAGCCAAACTCTGACCAGATCTGATGAAGCCACAAGGCTTCCTTACTAGCTTCTACCTACCATGATACTTTGCTTCTACATAAGAAAGAGAAATGGAACTTTGTTTCTTGCAAGCCCATGTAATAGGTCCAAAACAGAGAGTGAAGACATAACCTGTGGTAGACTTCTGATCATCAGGGTCACCAGCCCAATCAGAATTAGTGAAACCAACCAATAGAGGAGATGCTTTTGCACTGTAATGAATCCCAAACTAAACTGTATGTCGAACATAATGAAGTATTCTTTTAGCTTCTTTCCAATATCTTTCATGTTGGTTTTGCATAAACCAAGCAATAAGGCCAACATCAAAGGAAAGGTCAGGATGAATATGGGTTAGATACAAAAGTTTTCCTACAAGTTGATGGTATAAGGTATAATAAACTTTAGGGGAAGTAAAATTGACTGAAAGTTTGCTTCAGACTGAAAGGGAGAAGGGGTTGGCTTACATTATTCCATGTGAATGTGGCATAGAAGATCATAGACATACTTGGACTGGAAAGGGAAATACCTTCCTCGGATTGCAAGACTTGAAGACCAAGAAAATAATGAAAGTGTCCTAAGTCTATCATTTTAAACTTATATTTAAGGCTGGAATTCACATGGTTTATAAGGTTGGGATCACTACCAGTAAGGACAAGATCATCAACATAAAGAACAAGAATGATAAGAGACTTACCCACTTTCTTGGTGTAGACGTTATTGTCAGAATGACACCTAGAAAAGCTAGTATCTAAAAGAAGGCTATCCATTTTGGAATACCAAGCCCGAGGGGCTTGCTTGAGATCATAAAGGGTTTTCTTAAGCTTACACACAAGGCTAGAGTCAGTTTGCATAAATCTAGGAGGTTGTTCCATATAGATTTCTTCATGCAAGTCCCCATGTGAAAAGGCAGATTTAACATCCATCTAATGGACTTCCCATTTGAAAGAGGCAGCAAGGGAAAGAACAAGGCAAATAGAGTTCATTTTAATGTGCGATTATTCCTTTCAGCTACATCATTTTGTTATGGAGTATATGTAACAATATGTTGCATTTGAATTCCATGCTTAGTGTAAAAGTTGATGAATTTGTTGTTAATATATTCTCTTCCATTATAAGATCTTAGCTTAAGAATTTGATGTCCAAATTGTTTCTCACCAAAGGCCTTAAAGGCTAGGAACATGTTAAATAATTCACTCTTGAGTTTTAAGAAGTATACCCAAGTGTGTTTGGAGAAATCATCAATGAAAGTTAAGAAATACGTGTAGCTAAGGAATGAAACAACTAGAAGTGGACCACATAAATCACTATGAACAAGCTGTAAAGGGTATGAGGAATGCCAAGAGGCACGTTTTTCAAAACTATCCCGATGACTTTTTCCGAGTACACATCCGAAATCTCTACAAGATACTATAGGAAGACTTGTCACCATATTTTCTTTACATATATTTTGAAGGGAGCGATAGTTTAAGTGACCAAATCCTGCATGCCAATGTTTTCTCACTTCATCATTATGAGCAACAAATACTGAGGGAAGATTTGATGACCCAAGTTTGTTAAACTTATACAACCTTTTAGAATCATCAACAATGTTAGTAGCTAATATCTGTCGAGGGTCTCTTAGGTCCTTAATTACAACATCGTGACGTGAAAATTCAACGATTTTACCTTCATCTAAATGAGTTATTAGATATACAAATAGAAAGTTGTAGGATCAGGTTGAAGCACATAATACATCATTAAGTTGACCATTGTCTAGATGAATAATTCCAGTCCCTACAACACTAAGATATCTATCATCACTAACATATATATTTTTGGAGCTACAATCATTTAAAGAAGAAAAGATGGTTTTGTTTTTGGCCATGTGATAGGAAGCTCCAAAATCAATGAGCCACTCATGAGAATGAGAAGAAGAATATACATTTAGTGCATAACCAGACTAAGATGCCTCACAACCACATCCAGAAAGTGTTATTCCTGAAGATGAAGTTGAGGTTGAAGAGTGATCCAAATGGATGTTATGTGTCTTCATTGCTGCAACCAAGGCTTCCATCTTCTTAAAACATTTGGATTGTAAGTGGCCATCTTGATTACAAAAGTTGCAATGTCTATTGGCCTTCTTCCTTGTTTTAGTTTCCTTATCATTTTTTCGAATTGATTTTTCATTTTGAGATTAAAATTGCTTAGGACCATTCTTTTTGGGATACTACTTCATAGGATCCCTTAAATTTGGTTGTTTTTGGGTGGCTAAGGCATTCTTAGAATAGTTTCCAAGGTTATGAAGACCAAGATGCAATCATTTTTCTTCTTCTCTTATTAAAGAATCACAAAAGGAATCAAAAGAGGGGGTCTTGTAGTCTTGTCCTTGAGAAATAAAGGCTTCTATAGTAGAATGGAAGGTGGAAACAAACATAGAGTATGCTGGTCCCAACTTAGTAAGAATGTAATAGATAAGGCTACCATATTCTTTCTTAACCTTAACACCTTCCAAGAAAAGTCTAAGGGTCTTGAACTTCTACAAAAAATCTTCAATGGAAGAAAAATTATTGGGGTCCAATGTAAGCAACTCATTTTTGGGTTTATGGATGCTAATTTCATTTTTAATTCCAAATACTTTATTGATTTATTCATTGCTTCATTAGGGGTATCAAGTTTTGTGATATGGAATCTAAGTTCTAGAGAAATACAAATCTCTATCAACCCACGTGCTTGATCTTGCCTATTTTTTCATTTGGTTGCCTAATCTTCATCTTTAGCTTTAGTTTCTTGGCTCGAGGCTATTCAGTAAAGACTTTTACTTCTAAGTAAATCCACAATGTATGACCACCATTGAAAATAGTTGGTGCGGTCAAGAATAACTTGGCATGGACTTTCCATTTTAGCAAAAATTTAAGTTGTAGATGCTGAAGCTAAGTGTTCCAATGGATTGAAAAATTAGGCCAATTAAAATAAAATGGCTCTGAAAACGACTGCCGAATGAAGAAGTTATGGGTTTTTGAAGAAAAGTTGTTGAACATTCCGATGAAGTGCATGAATGTGTGGAAGTGAATGATAATGTTATATTTTAAACCACCCCCCCTATTTCCCAACTTAATCTAATTAGCTCACTTAAAAAAGAAAACTTATGTGACCCACTTTTATAAATAAGTGAAAGTCACTTTTACAATGGTACTTTATGAGCTACCCACTAGATTGTAACTTAAATAAAAGATAAAGAGACTTTACAATTATAAGTGAATCACTTTTTATAATGGGTGATAAAACTTTTACATAAAGTAACTTTAAAACATAATTTACATGTTCTTTTTGAAAAGATAACTCAACAAAAAGGAAGACTTGAACTCAACACCTCTATTCTCATAAAGTAACTTTGGACCAAGTGAGCTAGTTTAAAAGGTTAGTTATTTTGGAAAAGAGGAAAGGTATTTATTTATTTTTTTTCACTGAAGCTTTGGGGTGAATGCTTACTTGAAAAATCCCTTTTTTCCTACAAAACAAAAACCACACAACCCAACACAGACATACAAAAAAAACCAAATCTTATGGGTTGAAGTTATCTTTCGTTGGAAACTAAATATTTTCCTTGATGTTTTTGATTTTCTAAGATCACTCTAATGCACAGTAGAAAAGAGCATACATATGAGAAAAATCCTTCCTTTCTATTTTTGATTTTCCCAAATCACAAAGAGTCATGAGGCAAAGAGCATTCATAGAAATGAAAGGTATAAATCCAGTAATAAAAAATACATAGATAAATAAACCAAAATGAACTTAGAGATGAATAACTATAACTGCAAATAAAGGTTGTATACCTCCATATCTTAAAAATGACGTATCTAGGGCTACCAGAAACCTTTTCGTGTGAAAGGAAATCGGTTCCTAACAACAATAGATTCTCCTAACACAATAGAGCAGCCCTCTTGACCCAAAAGCAGTCGAAAATAGTAGATCTAGGAAACAACAGTCAGATGCAGTTGTATTGGCATCTGATTTGGATCACCAATGGATGCGGCCCTCAAATAGCCATATAGGAATTTATAGGGTAAGTTCCTTAGATAGAACACCAAAGGACACTACTCACAAATAGATCATAGATCAATACACCAATATTATTGATGTGGTTAAAACCCTAAAAGAAGAAAGCAGTCCACGGCCTGAGCCAATGCGGCCGCTTTAGGCAATTTATTAATGTAAAAGAAATAAAATTTACATAAGCTTCTCTCATGAATGGACACCTTACAAATGACCCTCCATACTCTTTAAATAGAGATCATGCACCAATTGGGTGTTAAGCCATGGTTCAAGTGTCAGTAATACCTAGGAGAGAATGAATCGTTAGATCACTTCATGTCTAGAATGTATCGTGACCATCGGATTGCAAGTTACAAAATCACATCATGAAGAAACACACTTTACCTAACTCTACACTAGACCAAGTTATACTTAACTATTTCCTATGTATCAGAATATCCTAGCAAACTTATGATGGAAAAAATGAGTTGATTTTAAATTTAATTTAATTCAAGCAATACCATTAATATAATCACTAAATAAAATTATAAACTACAGAAATAAAATGTAAAATAGGTTAGTTGACACTAAGTTTCTTCCAAGAAATCATAAAAAAATATTTTTGGGTTGTGGTTGTGAATCCTTCCACTCATTCTCCCACAAGAGAGTGATGTAGAGGCTACAACGACAATATTTTATAGGTTAATTTCTATTGTAATGCAAGAAAATATGAACCTCTTGGAATCATTAAGAAATACAAGTACAAGAAGAGGGACGAAATTCTCTGAGTTGGGCCCAAACCCAAGGGTCTTAGCCCTATGGAACTAACTCAGATGCAACTTAAAATTTAATTTCTCATTATAAAAATGTGTAGGTCTAATATGTCACATAATAGTTGAAAATAACAATGTCAATGGTTGGATCTCAATAGCTACACCTAGCTAAACAAAAACTTCAAATCCTAATGAGATCTTCTCCTAGTTTATTTATACAACAAGGAGAGGTGAAGCAGCTCCCTTGAAAGTAGTAATGGTTCACTCCTTGATCTTGAAAATGGTGGATGTTGTCCTTCTTGATATTCACTTGGACTAGGAGTCACTCAGATGCCAATGAAATCAAATCGATGAGAGAGGATATGATGATCCCAAGCCACGTTTAGGGAGTTAAGGAGGTGGAAAAAACCCCTAGATTCTCTCCTAGTTGTCTCCATTAAGCCCCTACATAGCAATAGCCTAACAAATGCTTCATCTTCCTTCAATTAAACCACATTAGGCCAAATGCTATGGAAAACACATTTTATTCCTCTTACTAATCATAATATAATGAAACATGTGAATTAATGCAAGAGAAGGATAGTTTTAGGGCTAGAGTGTTATGAAACCAGCTCAAGAAAAAGATAGAAAAGATAGATCAACGCCTTAAAATTCAGCCTCTTCGAGGGGGAAACCTCCTTTACATT
>APFE031186784.1:0-32481 GCA_000404065.3 Pinus taeda
AGTCTCATCATCGAAGATGCGATTTAGTTTGAAATATTGCTCCATTTGTGCTATCCATGCTGACGGGTGAGAACCATCAAATTTATGCATATCCAACTTGGGAGGTTGTTGACTGGGTTGTGGGTGGGTGTGCTAGACATGAGGAGAGTGGCTAGACTCACCCTCATTGTGTTCATGGCCATTATACTCCTCCTCGTGGGTGTGCTCCTTACCCTTCGGGACTATTTTGTCAACCATGCTAAGTAGTCTGGTAAGTTGAAGATCAAGGTTATGCACTGATTCTTCAAGTTTGTCTATCCTTTCATTGGCCATCACTTGAGCTCTAGTTGCTACCATACACCAACCGGATTTTTTGAAAAGTGGGACCGCCTAAAAAAATTCACTAAGAAGTGAATGGTACGACCGTGCTCAGCTTGTCGTCCTGATTCTAATGGGCTAGATCATCAATAAGCACCCCGAATCTATCCTCCTCGCAGGGAGTCTCTATCCTTTATATATGACTCATACATGCAATACCACGGGCCAATACCGTGGTATTACTAATACCATCTATCTAATACTACGGCCCATTTGCAACTAAATGTGGTTTCGTTATTAATTGCGGATTAACCACTTACAATTATTAATATGGGCTTTATTGACTCTTGACTATGACGTGGTCCCATTACAGAAATAAGGGGGTTAGGGTGGGACCCTAACATAGCTAGCTCTACCAGGCCGGGAGAGGGCTCTCTCCGGTTCAATCTCAGCAAATTATGATCACTAAAGGCTTGAGATGACTGATTTAACTATTGATCTTAGGCTAGGTATAATTGTAAAGAGTTTGATTGGATAAAATGATGTGTTTACTGGCTCTAATGAAAAAGGCAGATCTTGGGTGCAGGGAATGAGGCTCAGTCTTGCAGAGATCTCAATGGGGCAAGGTAGGCAACTGAATTTGGCACTTTGAATCAAATGAGATGGAGGGATTAGATAGAGGAGGAGTTGAAGAGGGCAATATAATCCATGGATCCTCTCCAAATAGCTAAAAACATCAAGAAACTAAAGCAAACCTCAAGTAGAGCACTGCAATTTCAATGGGTTCTACTTTCACTCTTGTTTGATTTAGCTGAGAAGAAATAAGAGAGAAAATGACATACATAACACATAAGTAATTTCACAAATATATAAGAAAGAACTGTACCAAAACAACATGGCACAGGGATCCCAAAGAGTGTTGCAAACCCTGGTCTCAATTCCTTAGCCAAAATGTTGATATGAGTGTACAATGAAGCTCCTTGCTTTCTCAAGAGTCCAACCATGCTAATGACTGAAAAAGCACATAATATAGAAAAAAAATAGCTCATCCTAGCCTCTAGGGGTCAAGCTCACATGTTTAGGAGCTATTCCAACTAATTCTAAACTGAGAACTAGAAATTAGGCATTGGAACATCATGCCTCTAGAAACAAGAGAACTGATTCATTCAGTTTCAAACAACTTTTTTAACAGATGAATCTACCTTCCTAAGTGAAAATTTGACATATTTACATCATGATACATCAATTTACATGAAATTATATCACAAATTTGACATTAACAAGATGAAAAAGTCAAACTGGCAAAATTTAGGCAAAAAACAGAGCATTCCTGGTCAAACTGGGCGAAATTTCCTCTATGCGTCGCGCCTGATTCTCTATGTGTATCACCTGTTTGAAGCCCATTTTGGAGGCCTTCCTGGTGTCCAAATTCGCTCCAAATGTGCATTTTGGAAAGGTCTGCCTATCTACTTTCCAACCCAAGTGGAATTTTTCAATTTGGCCTCCATTTGCCCTGTCAAACATAAATCACCCAAGACTACTTCCTGTGTGTCAAAATAAGGGTAGTAAGGTCATTTTTTGAGTGTTTTTTACCTTTTTGAGGGCTCAAAATCTGTAAAAATTTCTTGGCCATTGGTAGGCAAGCATATTTTTCCATGACAAATCTAAAAATGCTAAGTTTGTGTGATTTGGAGGCTCCTATCAAAAGCGAGCGCCACATGGTGCGATGCATAGAGCAAAAATTCCTGTTTCTTGAGCAAAAAAATCCAAAAATGCAAAACATGCCCCAAAGTTTTTGAAATTTGGGCTAAGTCTTCCCCATCGAGCATTGTGTTGGGCCAAGGAAGCCTCAGCCAATATCTGAAGTCTATCATGCTCCTTTTGCCTCTTTGATTCCCTCTTGAATTTTGCCTTTAAGTTCATGATTCTCGCCTTGCAAACTTTGTTTCTCGCCATGTAATGATATGCCATATGTCTCAACAATGTCTTCTCCTTGTTGGCCTTCTTCAACAATCTCTCCAAGTGGATATTAGCTCTTTCAATCCATGATTCCTGATTGGCATTGATCTCTTGCTCAAGTGAAGTGAGCTCTACCCTCCTCCTTTGGGAAGCTTGGTGATTCTCCCGAATCTTTTGGAACTCCATAATCACTTGCTGATCCTCAAGCTGCTTGTTTCTTTGCTCCAATGTATGTCTCTTCATCACGGTCATATGAAGGATCTGACTCCATGTTTGCTAGTGGGTGAGTTTTCTTGATGAGTAGTAGGAGATTTATGGTGTTTTCAATTTTCTGCCACCAAGGTTAAAAATATATGAGGGACTGTGAAGGGGAAATTGTTTGAGGGGTTTTGAGAATGTTGTTGACAAGTGTTTTGGGAAATAGGGGGTTTAGGGAATAATACTTAGGTTCTTGGGACAACAATTAGGGTTTGGGGATATTTGACTAGGGTATGGGAAGGAAATTAGGGTTTTAGAATTATTAGACTTAGGGATATGGGGATTGGGGGAATGGTTTGATAAAATGTAATGAGAGAATGAAATAGTGAGGGAGTGAGAAATTTTGTGGAGTTAGCAGCAAAAAACACAAGTGCAAACCCTAGGCAATTGTTTTTGAGCAAAAAATGCAAGGAGGTAGGGTTTGAGTTTTGTCTCACTAAACCACCATAAATTAAAAAAAAAAAACTCATTCACTGGCAAGGGAAGAAAGCTTGACTTACTTACACACCATAGGATTGAGAAAATTTGGAAATTTGAGAGAGTTTATGGGTGAAATCGGGCTTACAGCTCTATGCGCTGTGCCACAAACCCAATGCGTAGCGCTTTTTGTAAGAGACTTTTGGAGGCCTTCCTCAACTCCAAATTGAGCTCATGATAGCTCATTGGAAAGAAATTTGTGTCTAGTTATCATGGGACTCATAAATCAAGTCATTTGGCCAACCAATCTAGGAGAAAACTTGATTTTCCCAAGGTCACTTTAGAGGTGCATCAATTCTCTCGAGGCAACTGTATTTTTGACATTTCTCTAAGACCATGACACCTGTGTAAAACGTGAAGGAAAATTTTCTTCCTTTGCCTATTGTGGACAAAAACCTCTCTCAGTTTTCCCAAATTAATCTTTTATTGCTCAGAAACATCATTGGAGTAAAACCTATCCTGTTGTGTGGAACAGGGGATTTGTCAAAATGAAGTGAAATGAAGGGGATAAAGGGCTTCTAAATTCTTGAGAAAATTTTGGGAAGTAGGAAGGGATGCTAGGAAGTAGGGGAAAGTGGAATTTCAAAGATTGAGTGAGGGGAGAAGGTCCAAAAGGGAAAAATAGAGGCCTAGCCTAGAAAATTGTCAAGTTGTAGCAAGAAATTAGGGTTTGTGCGAAAATGAGGAATTCGGGGGATCTCAGTGACGGGAAGTGTTTAATAAGGTACATTAAGGATAGGGGAAGGTGTATGAACATCTGGATACAAATTTTGCTAATGATTTGACCATCCAAGAGAAATTACCTTCAAAACCCTAGGAGAGGGAAATGAACCTTACCTGAGTGCAACTGAAGCATGAACAAGGTGTAAAATGACCCATTGGAACCTGACATGATGATGAAAACCCTGTGAATGATGGTACACTCACTGAATGGTGACATCGACCTACATTTGGACAACTTTGAAAGGAGTAAAAGCAAACCCTAGACCTAATACCTAGTGACCAAATTTTACTTGAAGACTCACTGAAATGACAAAATTTGACCTTGACACCTTAAAATCACTTTGTAATAGAATGTTTGATCACTGGAGGAAGGCTGCAAAGACTGACTGAAACTAACACCATAGATCTATAAAAATTGAATGATGCATGTGTGCATGATACATTTCCAACACCGTTTACTAACGAGGTGTTATTAAATGTTGACGAACAAGAGGCGTATTTGTGTGTTGATGGGTTTTCAAGATATCATAAAATCAAGATCACGCATAATATCAAAGAAAAACAACCTTCATGTTTAAGTGGGGTTGCTTTCAATATAAAGTCATGCCATTTAAATTGCAGAACACGCCTGAAATATTTTCTCGGGTAGTGAACGCGGCTTTCAAAGAGTTTATTCATAAGTTCTTGGAGGTATATTTTGATGATTAGATTGTGTTTGGATTAGTAAAGCAACATGATACGAGTCTGCACCTCATGCTGGATAGATGTCAAAGGTATCATATCACGTTGAACTTGAAGAAATGCATATTCTATGTACCCTTTGGAATTTTTCTTGGCCATGTTGTATGTAAGCAGGGATTGATGATGGACCCTCCAAATATTTCCGTAATTGTGAATTTGGAAGGTCCTAGGAATGTGAAACAACTGCGTGCAACATTGGGACACACTAGGTGTTGACTTCATGGGGCCTGACCCAGGTTTAGCATTAGTTAGCCAAACAAATCCCTACACCACTGGCCCTTTTGGCATCAGCCCGCGGAGCACGGACCAAAGTCTCACCTGAAGTAGTATGGGGGGATGTTGGAACCAAGTTTCCACACCCTGAAATGGTCGTGATGTTAGTTTATACCCTCTGTTCCTACTTTCACGCAAGTCACTAAGCTTTAGGGCTCTATGAGTCTACCCTTTATTCCACCCTTCAGTACCTCCGCAAAGGTGTATGATAGACATTTGCACAACCTTAACTAGTGACCCAGGTACTTTCATGCTGGTATGACAACATATCGTATAGGTTTCCAAGTTATCTTAAGTTTTCTACTTATCTTACTGATCAATCATAGTTAGCACCGCGAAAACTGATATTCTTACTTGCATTCAATTAGCCAATATTATCACATAATATTGCGCATCACATAAACATTGTAAATTAAAACCAAAATGCAATATAACCAGATGCATTAACAAGAAATAAATACATATAATTTTCAAAATACTTCTCTTTATTGATATCTTTAGATTAATAGAGACTCTCTCCATCTTGTGCATACAGCTGCAGGGGTCTGTGCACTTAACTACGGACTTCCACCCTAGGCCTCTGTGCACTCAGCTACAGAGCCTCTACCTATGCTAAGACTCGAGAACACTTAGATTCCAATGCTTAACTCCTTACTTCATTCTTCGCTATCCTCTTCTTGAACTACCTAGTGCTTACTTACTTAGCTCCTTTTTATACAATCCCATGCTCTGCGAACCATGGGTGGATCTTTACAGCCGACTTTACACTTTACAAAATAAGGGCGGACAACCCTTTATGAATCTTGACACCTTCGTGCTCCACAACCACAAAATGCAGAGACTTTACATCTTTATTACAAAATTGTCCCAAAATATGGGCTTTTAGCCCCAAAACTGTCCTTGGGGGAACCCGTTCCCAACAGGGCCCCAACACAAACATGGTGACTCACCCTTAAGTCACTCTACGGGTGTGGAAATCTTGGCGCGAAGACCTCCCAGCTTGACTTGTATGATAGCAACCTCGACAGTGCACTGTGTGGCCGCTTGCTTCGCTTCATCAACCAACTACTCGCTCGCTAGTCCTGAACTATCAGCCTCAAGCTTCTGATGAGTCACTTGTAGATTATCAAGCTTGCCTTCAATGGAGGCCATGACCGAATAAGCCTCGTCCAACCAGAGCTTCAAGCGCGCCTTTAGCATTGCCTCCTTGTGCTGCACTACATCTACATGTTCTTTCAATTGTTTGGCCTCTTGCAGCTTCACCAGTCTTTGTGTGAAAGCGACGGTGCACACTGTACCTTTTACTTCATCATAGTGCTACTTTAGTTCACACGCCTCTATCTCCAGCCGCTATACATTAGGGTCCTCCTGCAAGCTTGTCAGGACCTCGAATGACTATTCAAAAAGTTGTGTGCATTCTGCTACTATACCATCTACCGCCACTATTGCCTTTGTGACAGTGGTTGTGCACTACTCCTTTACTTCCAACGGAGTTGAAGGCTAGGCCTTCAACTGTAAATCTGCAATCTGTAGGTTCAACTCCAGCTAAACCTTAGCTAGCTTTGTACGAGCATAGCGCATCCCTGTAGCAAGCTTGCGAACGCACACCTCAACCGGTTCTCTCTCGGGAATGGCCAACTCCAGGACCATTCAGTTATCCTCCTGCACGACCTAAACTATGAGTTTGTTTCGATCGATTACCTCGGTTACAACAGCGATGGAAAAATCTTATTGTAGGGCTAGCTGCACATTACTGATTACCTGCACAACGCACTGTTCACGGGCCCTCAGCTCCGTGATCATTCCATCTTGTAGTAGGTGGAGTGCCTTGCCAGGGATCACTACCGATTTCAACCCCACTCCCTTGAGGGTGATGATAGTAGGCCTATCAGCTTCATTTTCTATGGTCAGTGCTCCATCCGGTAGCACTATAGCTCAAGAAATCGTTGCACATAGCATCTTGGCAGCTCCTGAAGTACGGATAGCGAGGTGGACCCCGTGTTAGCCTATGATACGGGGGTAGCTCTTGCAGACTCATCTATATGGCCCCCAATAGTAGCTACTATTGTTGTTCGAACTGTTGTAGTGCCTCCGCGGTGACATCCCACACCGTGTCTCCAATGTCATGCAAATCTCCTTCTGTGAGGGTGATTGGGTCCAATGACGCCTTACTAGCCTTGGATTTCTTCCTCAAACCCACTTTTTCTTGTTCCCTTGGATGCTTGATGTGCTCCAATGTCATCTGCGGGTCCGCGCCATGCTGCTCTAGTTGCTCGTCCGTTTCTTCTTCTGTTTCGGGCGAAGGCAACCTCGCGCCTTTTTCAGAGCCATGCTCTGTTTCTCCTATCTAATTTTCCATATACTGGGGAACATTGCGATCCGCTTGGGCCTTGTCAGTGGCCTCCTTCTTCCTTTTCTCGGCCAACTGCGCCATTTTGAGCTTGGCCTGCTTTTTTCACTACGTGGCGGACTTACTCGACCCCACTACCAAGTCTTACGTAGTGCACCATTCTGCCATCCAACGATCAAGTACTACATCAATCGCGTCATCCGTTGTCAAGTAAGGCAAGTCATGCCATGTCTGCTAAGGGTCCTTCTACGCCCTGATCGATACGTGGTGAAAGTCTGCCTTGAAATCCGTGTACTTCGGTAGTTTAGCAAACACAGTAGATGATAATCACGGTTTGTGATTGATAACCATGCAAATGTTCGTTTCCATCAAGATCCATAATATCTTGCTATCCTTGATGTACTAAGCATCCTTGGTCGCCCACAACAAAGCGTACTTCATTGCCTCTGGCAGGTCTGCACAACCGAGGGGAATTAACTATCTTCTGGTAGATCCCAGGCTACTAGCACAATAGATAGCAAGATCCACAGATAGTGGAAGGTCTTGCTGAGCTCTTGTGCCTCGCAAAAGTTCTCAAGGAACTCACTGCAGAGATAGTGTGCCCAATTAAACTATAATCCTTGGGCACATTGAGCTACTAGCGCGACAACTGGTGCCGACACTTCATCTACGCGACACTTCATCATAACCTTTCTTGCCAAAATCTGTGTGGCCACCTTGACCATAGGGTCGCAGATACTTGAGATGGCATAGCCTCGTGGCTTCCTCATGAGCATGAATTTCTCTTTCATGGCCTCTGTGAGGGCCTGCTCGCCACCTTTTCCACCAAACATCATGGCCAGATTTTCCCCTATATAGGGCAGCTATGTGATCCTATGGATCAATATGTCGGTGATAGGTATCGGTTCTTCCATCCATAGACACCCATCATGCACCAAGCATAGAAACTGCTTGATGACCAATACTGTAATGGGCATGCGATTATAGTGCGACACATAGCAAGTTGAGAAGACCTGCCTTGTCTACTCCCCTGAGGCACTTCCACAGTTCCAATGCAGTCATCCCAGTGGTTGTGTCAATAACGCGGCACATTAGCTTCTTTTTCGCCAAGTGCGGGAACTTCTCATGGTCAGATAAGTCCCAATGTTCTAGTTTTAATAGAGGAACCTGCCCCAAGTTTGGTCCTTCAAATACAATCTTGTCCAGAAGCAGAGGGGGTGCAAGGTGACCTTTCTCTCATCAATGTCCTTTGGCACCTTGGTCTTGCCCTTGCGTGGAGGGATGTACTCAGGAAACTTAGTGATAGGGTCAGGACCCTAGACTTCAACTTCCTCCACTTCTACCCACAAATCCTCATCATCCATCGAGTTTCCCTCAATTTCTTCCTCCTTTGTCTCCAAGTTAATGGATTTATGATTTTCCTCTGTGGTGGTCTTGTCCTTCAGTGGGTTTCTTCTAGGTGATGCATGCACCAGTATCACAGCCTACTTGCCCTTCTTATCCTTATCACTCTCCTTGGTTGGGGTCGGCTTCGGTCTAGGTGTCCATGGTGATCTAGGGACTTTAGCTAAGACCTCTAAAACCTCTAGAGAAACTTCCTTTGCCTCCTTAACAACCTCTGGCACAACCCCCTTGGCTGTCATTGCTTCAGTGCTCATAGCTTTTGCGGGCGTTGACATCATGCTATGCAACAACTCCTATGTCTCCTTTGGCAACGTCTCAAATAATGAACTTGTTAGCAAAACTTCATAGTTTTCACAGTTCATGTGCACCTAAGAGCTCAACAATTGAATTATGAAAATGCCAAGTGTTTTTCTTTGGGCCTCTACCTATAATTTATCAAGAATTTTGAATTCAAATCCGACTGTTCCCTCGACATTCGGTTCATTAATGCCGGATTGGCAGCAGAATTCCAAGGATTTCACCCATAGAGTTTGTCTTAAATGCTGGTCGCCCACTCCATTTCGTCGCAATCCTATCATCAAATCATGAACAGTGACTTTAACGATAACTTTTCGGCTGACCTGCATGATTTCTCCCTGGGTAGCGTAGCTCTCTTCGCGTTGTCATGAACGTTGTGACATTTCCTCATTTTGTACAATCCTCCAATCACGCAGTTCCCCAACTCAGGCAGTGTATTTTACAGTCCCGCGCCTCCTTTCACCTGCCTAGAGTGCTAAGACTATGCTACCCTCATATAGTCATCTGGCCAGAGCATCAGTGTATGGCTTCAATCGGCTACCATTCACCTTTCCTGGGAAGAGATCTCCATTCAATTTAACCAACTGAACTGATCCACCATCGGTAATCTCCTTAATGACATAGGGCCATAGCTAGTTCATTTTGAAATTCTCTGGAAATTTTTCAAACTTACTGTCATATAACAAAACCAGATCATTTACCTTAAAGGTGTGCAGCTTAATGTGTCGATATGCCATGCTTTTTCACGCTACTTTTGGCCCTGTTGGTTAAATCCAGCTAGAAATCTCTCTTCCTCAAGCTCAGAAAGCTGCATAAGCCTCTCTTCCAGGGCTTTGTGATCCGTTATACCCATGAGTGCCACTATGCATAGACTAGGCACAATGTATTCCATGGGCATCACTACTTCAATACCATATACAAGCCTAAAGGGTGTCTGTCCAGTTAACATTTTGCATGTTGTTCGATAGGCCCATAGTACTGTGGGTATGCATAGGTCCCAATCACATCGTTGAGCATTGCACACCTTGGTCAACACATTCTCCAACACCTTTTTGAATGCTTCCACCATCCCTTTAGTCTGTGGGTGATAAGGCGTGCGTTTTTGGTGATATACCTGAAATTCCTCCATCAGCGCGCTGATCGTTTCATTCAAAAAAGTGCGTACCACGATCACTCATAAAAATCTTTGGACACCCAAATCGCATCAGTACATACTCAAAGAGGAACTTCATAGTAGTCGCGCTTATGCAATCCTTCATAGATTGTACCTCTGCCCATCGAGTCAAATACTCAGTCGCGGTGATAATGTACCATGCCCGTGTCTTCATTCCTTGGGGATAAATGGGTCCCACAAAATCTATCGCCCATTTCTCGAAAGATTGCAATGTCATCTATGGGTTTAGAGGTATCTCATCTCTTCGCGATGGCCTACCAGTCCTTTGACACACAACACACGCCTTGCAGTAAGCTTTTGAATCCTCATGGAGGGTTGGCCACCACAACCCTGCACGTAGAATCTTCTGTGTGGTCATCCTTCCTGCATAATGCCCTCCCATGTCGCCCCGATGAGTGTCCATGAGGATACTGCTCCTTTCAAAATCTAGTACATATCATTGTAATACTTCATCAGTTCCCATTTTGTATAGATGTCTGGAAATGACAGAAAAGTTTGCAACCGTACCACTAACTTAGTTTTTTGTTGGACGGTGTAGGTTTCACAATAACCTTAAAGTCATATTCTTGGAACAATAACAACCACCTATAGATTATCCCCCCCAACATAGGCTTATTGACCAGGTATTTCAATGCAGAATGATCCAGCAAATAGTGTCTAAACTTCTGGAGCGTGTATACCATGGCTAATCCTTCGCGCTTGGTGGTGGAATAGTCCTTCTCAGCCTTTGATAACCTCCTACTTGTAAATGCTATAGGATTGTCCAATTATTCTTCGCTAGCTTATGCCAATACTTTTCCTAGGGCTATACATGACACGTCTATATATACATGAAACTCCTTCCATTTCGAGAAGATTAAGATCATCACAGTGACCATTTTTCCTCAATACATCCAAGATTTTTTGACATTCCTCATCATATTTGTCTGCCATTCATACCTTCGGCTTCCTAAAGCGCATTCTCATCATCCTCCTACACTCGCCCCAATCACCAAGCTACCCTTGTGCATACCCCACCATCTCACGGGTGTAGCCCGCAATGCCTAGTCCACAGTCTAGAAGCACTGCTTCTCTGGTACTTCCCTCTCAAATGCATCCAAAAATACATCTACATCATTCAAGCCATCATAAGTAGGCATATTTCTTATACATAGCACAACGAATGGGTCATCATGTTACAGCTCAGTGTGGTTACTTCATGTTGTCGACTCTGCCAATGCTCTAATTCTTCATCAGAGTTTGAGGTGTAGGAACTCTTGTGATCCCAGGTAATTCATCCATCTGCTATCAGATTCACCCAATCTTGGTCTCACACTGTTATTTTATATATGCAATCCAAATCGTCATCACTTTCGTAATCTTAGACTGGTTCCGTATAGCGCGATCCTTCAACAAGATCTAGGGTACTATTATGCGAAGCAATTTCTTTTCAAATATCATCTGTCACTTCTTTAGCTTGATTACCCCGTTCATGTTAGTAGCCCAATAAATGCTATGGAGTGTAAGGTAGGGGTTGTTGTCATCCACAATTTCTATCACTTCAAAGTCAGCTAGTGCACTCGTGCCCTCAATTTCTACAGTCACTCCTTGCAGCCGTCCCATGGGGGTGATCTTCTACTGATTTTCCATTCTTAACTAAATCGAAGACCACTGTAGCACGGGTCTTCCCATCCGCTCCCATGTCTGCTTTGGTAAAATGTTCATGTCTAACCCGAGATCCAAAATAACTTGATCCATTTCATATTCTTCTATCTATGCGGTCAGTCTCATCTCACGCCTTGTCCTTGCTTTATGCTTACCAATCTTCTGTTCCACGCGCAGTTCACCTGGAGTGCCTCCGGTGCATCTATTTATAAGTTCTTGCAACCCCTTCACAACCTTTCTATGATGCAACAACTGTATGCAGGTCTTTAGAAAGGTTGTAAGCATAGAAGGGCCCATTTCCTGATTAGGCTTATCCCTGCTCTGTGAGGTAGAGGCCTCAACGAAGCTCTTCTTTGCTTCCTTGAACTTTTCAAGTGCGTGCTCCAAATAAAATTCATCCTTCTTCGTCGGAGCTTTGTAAACCCATGCATTGTCTTCGCGCTGTCTCCCCTTATCATCACCCGTTGCAATCCCACTTCGGAGCACTATATTCACATTTAGAACCTCTTCGTGAGGCTCAACCATCATCATCTATAGGTTCTAAGTCGGCTGAGGTGGTAGCGCCCCTTTGTTGCGTATCCTTGCTATCAGTGTAGGATAATCCTCTATCTCATGATCAAACTGAGTATAGGATTTACATGACAAACGCATTAGGTTAGTGCATTCATAGGCATAATGTCTTGGTCCTCCCTAATTGTAACAGATCAACAATCCTCGACCTCTACTAGGTCCTCCTCCACCTCAGCCTCGTTTGCACCCCTGAAAGCCTGTTCACACCATCCCATCGCTTTGGTCAGGAAGCCGTGTTTCTACCTAGACTCTATAGGTGGGTGTTCTGTCCATCATCAATTCATAACTTCAGCAGTTGCGCTCACCATGCCCTACTGACCTACAGAAGTTGCAAAATAGTTGTTGCCATGTTTGTACAAACTTCTGTAGAAAATGGCAATTATCAGTTGTATGTTTCCCTGCTACCTGACATATAAAGCACCACAAAGCAAGCCACGCACATGGTCCTAGTTGGGCTTCTGGCCTCAAGGACATCAATCCTCCTCCTGTAATATAGTTCACAAAGACCGGGCATCAGTCCTCTTCATGTGATCATCTGTGATGCCTTGAGCTTCCCATACAACTTTCACGATGAACCAAAATTGGTCTGAGTTCTCATTTCCCAAGCCCTTAAACAAAGGCAGCTTCACTGAATTTTCCATGTTGAACCATGGAAGAGGTGGTGGTGGTGAAGTTGGAGGTGGTGTAGGTGGAGGTGGCAATCGCGGGAATCCCTGTTTTATGAGTTGAACTGCACTTCACGGAGAATCCTACACTACTCCCTCTTCATCACCCAACAGAGGTGAAATCAGTGGGCTATATTCATGATCCTTTCTTCCTTCGTGTCTGTAATTCTTTCCACTTTGCGTAGCCCCGAACATCGAGGTAACTGCATAACTCGTTTTTTTCACATAATAACATCTTAATCCAGGTAGTTAAAGACTTCAAGTACTTACCTCACAGACCTTTGAAAATGCGTCGCTCCACCTTGCTGTAACTAACTGAGGCATCGACCGTGAATTCAGTCACAAATCCTCCTATGATGCGATTGAGCCAATGATCGATAGCGCGTGCGATCTTATCCTTAGAGGCTTCCAGTCTCTGTACTAACTTCGGGGTCCAGACGATACGACTGTCAAGTCTCCACCTTCCTTGGCTATCTGCTAGCTTCGCGATCCACTCCTATAACTCAACTGGAAAGGAACAAAAAGATATGTCATAGATTTCTGTATACATGTAGCTGTTGAGCCATTGTTCCTTTGTCAGTTGTGGATTTCTATTCTCCTGCACCTCGAATTCATGGATCTTCCTATCCAACCAGTCTTTGACCTCTTTCTTAGTTGGATTCTAGTGATACAACATCACACATCTCTTATGCAGATTCCAGTCCCAGAAACGGAACCATTTATTGGATTAGTGGGGCCTAACCTAGGTTCAATTTTAGTTAGCCAAACAAATCCCTACACTACTGACCCTTTCGGCATCAGCCCGCGAAGCACGGACTGAAGTCTCACTTGAAGCAGTATGGGGGGATGCTGGAACCATGTTTCCACACCTTGAGATGGTCGTGATGTCATTTTATACCCTCTGTTCCTACTTTTACGCAGGTCACTAAGCTTTAGGGCTCTGTCAGTTTACCCTTTATTCAACCCTTTGGTACCTCCATGAAGGTGTACGATTGACGTTCGCACAATCTTAACTCGCGACCTAGGTACTTCCACGCTGTTATGAGAGCTTATCGTATAGGTTCCCAAGTTATCTTAAGTGTTCTACTTATGTTACTAATCAACCATAGTTAGCACCGTGGAAACTCATATCCTTACTTGCGTTCAATTAACTAATATTATCACATATATTTGTGCATCACATAAACATTGTAAATTAAACCCAAAACATAATATAATCAGATGCATTAATAGGAAATAAATACATAGAATTTGAAAAATACTTCCCTTTATTGATATCTTCAGATTAATACATACTCTCTCCATCCTCGCACACAACTGTAGGGGTATGCACACTCAGCTACGGACTTCGACCCTAGGCCTCTGCGCACTCAGCTACAGAGCCTCTACCTACTCTAAGACCCGAGAACACTTAGACTCCAATGCTTAAATCCTTACTTCATTCTTCACTATCCTGTTCTCGAACTACCTAGAGCTTACTTACTTAGCTCCTTTTTATACAATCCCATGATCCGCGGACCATGGGTGGATCTTTACAACTGACTTTACACTTTACAAAATAAGGGCAGACAACCCTTTATGACTCTTGACACCTTCGCGTTCTGCGCCCACAAAATGTGGAGACTTTACAACTTTATTACAAAATTGTCCCAAAATATGGGCTTTTAGCCCCAAAATTGTCCTTGGGGGAACCCATTCCCAACACTGGGTATTACGGGAAGTTTATCAAGGTGTATGCCCATATAACCACACTGATGGAGAAATTGTTAAAGAAAGATGCAATGTTTTTCTGAGATGAAGACTATCAACACAACTTGGATGTATTGAAGGAGAAAATGGTGACAATGCCTATTTTTGTGTTTCTGGATTGGAAAAAGGAGTTCTATTTGCATGTAGATGCATCTTGTATTGTGCTAGGAGTTGTATTAACACAAGCAGGTGAAGGATAGAATGATCATTTGATAACCTTTGTGAGTAGAAAGTTATCAAGAGCTAAGAAAAATTACTCCACTACAGAGCATGAAGGGCTGGCGATGGTCTACACATTGCAGAAGTTTAGGCATTATTTGTTGGGTGGACATTTTAAAATGTATGTAGATCACTCCGTGTTGAAGTACCTAGTCAATAAGGCTCTGTTCGGGAGCAAGATATGTCGATGGTTACTTTTGTTCCAAGAGTGTGACTTTGAATTGATTGTGAAGCCTGAAAGGCTGATTGCAGGGTCAGACCATCTATCAAGGATTGAAATGGGTGAAGAACCAAGTAGTTTGGAGGAAGGACTTCTAGACGCGCAACTCTTTGTGGTGCACATCACGGATGATCATTTTGTTGACATTATCTAGTTTTTAACAACATGAATAGTTCTGGAAGGTTATTCCATTCAACAGAAGTAGGAGTTAGTAGCTTGTGGTGCGGAATTTTCTATGATTACAGGTCATTTGTACAAAATGGGAACAGATGAGATACTACGAAGATATGTTCCATATTTTGAACACGCTAGCATCCTAGCTGAAGCCCATGGAGGAGTGGCAGGAGGTCGCTATGTGGGGAAAGTGACTGCGAAAAAGATTTTGTGTGTTGGGTTATGGTGGCCAACATTACACAAGGATTCTAAGACATATTGCAAGGTGTGCGATGCTTGCCAAAGGATGTGGAAGTCTTTGCAGAGGGATGAATTTCCTTTAAACCCTCAAGTTTCATTGTAGGTATTTGATAAATGGGCTATTGACTTTATAGGTCCAATCCAACCACCAGGTAAGAAGACGGGCATGCGGTACATCATTACTGCAATAGAGTACTTAACCAGATGGGTGGAAGCACAACTAGTGAAGGATTGTACAATGACCACTACTGCAAAGGTTTTGTTTGAATATGTTTTAAGAAGGTTTGGATGTGCCAAGATATTGATGAGTGATAGGGGTACACATTTCTTAAATGAAACGATCAGTGTGCTCCTTGAATAATTTCAGGTGTATCATAAGAAAAGCACACCCTATCAGCCACAGGAGAATGGAATGGTGGAATATTTTAACAAGATTTTGGAGCATGCATTAACGAAGGTCTGCAATGCATAGAGGAATGACTGGGACATGTGCGTACCTACTGTTTTGTGGGATTATAGGAAGACATGCAAGAAGTTGATAGGTCAAACACCATTTAGGTTTGTCTATGGAATTGAAGCAGTAATGCCTATGGAGTATATTATGCCAAGTTTACTAATTGTAGCATTGACAGAGATGGAGGATCATGAGAGCTTGGAGGAACGACTTGTGTAGATCATGGAGTTAGAAGAAGATCGTTTCATTGTAGGATTTCATTAGAAAGTGCAAAAGGAACACAAGAAGGCATGGCATGATTGACATATTAAGCTGCGCATGTTCAAGACGGATGATTTAATGTTTTTATATGACAACAAATTCATGAAATTTCCAGGAAAGTTTCAAATGCACTGGTTGGGGCCATATGTTATTAAGGAGATCATGGATGGTGGCGCAGTTCAGATCGTGAAGCTGAATGGGGAACCGTGACTTGGAAAAGTGAACGGAAGTAGGCTGAAGTTGTACATAGGGGATCCTGCCCCTGTGCAATGACTAAATGGAAGCATGGCAGTCTTAGTAATTTGGGTAGTTGCAAGGGATTGCGGGACTATAAACTACGTTGCTTGAATAAGTGAAGAACGTGGTAGGGAGGATGTACGATAGACGACAGGAGTGCGACAGGTGAAGCTGTGTTGGTTGAGTTGCACCATGGAGGATGGTGACGTGTAGATGGGTCCAAAAGTAGTCATTGGGGTTACTATTCATGATTTTATGGCCAAGCATCAGTTAAGAGGAGTGGGTAGGCGCTATTTATGGTGAATATATTTGGAGATATATCGCTAAAGATGCATTTATGATCAAAATTTGGGGGGAAGGGGCGGATTTGAATTCAAAACTTCCTATAAATTGCGCATGTTGGTCCACCGAAGAAAACTTTGCATTCTAAGAGTTTTCTAGGAACTTTTCTATTTGAATCTTATGAGTTGTCAATTTTGGGAGGAGTTCATGATGTGCCCATCATTCAAAAATTACTCCATAGAAGCCTGAGAGTTGTTCATAAAATGAATGACTACTACAAACCCCACAGAAGCCATAAGTTCCAAAGCTTCCTTTTCTAATGCGTTGGGCCCAGAGATTTCAAGTGTGGAAGCTATAACCCCTGTGCCTACCACGCCGAGGTCACCTAGGCTAGAGAAATCAACCACAGAGGAAAAGCAGAAGAAGTTGATGTTGGTAAGATTGTCACTGAGGAAGAATCCGAAGGTGCGACAAAAGGAGAAAAAAGACAAACAACTGGAGAAAGTGGTTGATTTTCTGGAGGTGGAATGCCAAGGTGTGGAGGAGTTGGATGTAGAGGAGGTCGAGCCCATCTCATGGCTCCCGATGTATATCCCTCCACGGAATGGAAAAAGAAAAGTTACCAAAGACCCAAATTTCAAGAAATTCATGGTGTCGACACCCTTGTTGCCTGAACAGGTGGAATTTGAAGGTGCAGTCTTAGGGCACATTCCCTAGTTGAAAATGGAGGATTGGGACCTCATGGACCATGAAAGGTTCCCACATTTGTCAACCATCAAATATATGACAAAAATTTACTATGAGGAGACTGGGGTTACATGGTTGGAGCCCATGAAGTGGGTCAGAGGTGTTAAGCAGGCTAGGCTGTTGCACATGATCTGTGTGCCACATTTTCATAGGTCAAATATCAACATGGTGTGTGAGTGCCAGCTCCTCGTACTGGTGCATGATGGGTGATTATGGCTTGGAGAGCCTATCCCAATCACTGACATGTTAATCCATCAGATAATGAAGCTGCCTTACGAAGGAGCGAACCATGCGAAGGAGTTTGGAGGGAAAAGTGGGGAAAAATAATTAGCAGATAAGATGAAGGCCGAATATGGGTTTGTTAAGAAGTTGCATGGATATTCTATCCTCTCTATTTAGGACAAGGTGGTGAAGTTTGCCACTCAGTTTCTTGCAGGAAAACTCATGCAGAAATGTCACGCGAACGAAGTTCCAGCGTCGGTAGTATCACTAGCATCTTAGGGCGTGAAGGGAGTTCAATACAATTGAGAAAAGTATCTATGAAAGGAGCTCCTCATGAACTGTCAGGAAGCTCAGGAGAGAGCATGTCATCCCATTATGCATGGATCTTAATATAATAGCCTTAGTTGCCTGAAAGTTACCAGAGTATAGCCAGTTTCCTCCGTAGGAGGAATATTTACCAGAAGCAACAAAGTTTGCTTCGCTGTGGGGAACCAAGGATCCAGAATGGATCAAAGAGTCAAATATTTTTTGGATTTTGACGGAAATGGACCTGAGGACAATTATTAGTCATAGGCCAAGGTTGTCCCCAACCTTGTTTGTACAATTGATGGCCTTTGCATATTTCAATGCCGATTTCCACAATGTTTTAATTAGGGCATGAAAGGACCCAAATCACCTATGGCGGATGTGAAGGAGATCATGGGGACTTGGCTAGCAGAGTTGCGTGAACCCATAGAGCTTGGGGTGGGTACAAATAAAGTTGTAGAGAGTTCTGCTACACAATCGACAGCTGCGTAGAAGCGTAAGGAAGCAACTCAGAAGGTAGCGTGAGCTATCACTGAGCAGAAGAAGTAGGAAGTTGCTTCTATGGAAGATACAGAGAAATAACTGATGGAGAAAGAGTGCAATGCCAAATAACATGGTGTGAAAGAATGCCTGGATACAAAAGAAGTTGAAAAGTTAGCTTTGTAGCATACAGATGAGCCGAATCTTTCTAGGTAGGAAGGAGGTGGTGGAAAGGAGAATAACACTCCCTTGAACTTGAAGAAGCATGGAAAGGAGTAGACTACCGGACAATGAAAGAAGCATAAATATGATAAACAAACACGCATCGACCTGATGGTGCTTACCAAAGGGGATCTCGATGAGATCGGTGATAAGGTCCACGATACCACAATAGAGTTGTGGCAGCAGTTTGAGAAACATTATATGCAAACACTGGGGAGCATCCAAAAAGATTTGGGTGAGTTGTAGATCCAGGCTGGTAGGATTCAGGTGAGTGCTGGGAAAGAGAGTGAGGTGCAAGCAAGCTTGACACAAGGAAATGGAATAGTCGTAGAGTTGGAATAGACTCTAGACCTCAGAGTCATACCATTACTAGAAGGGTTCGTTCTCGCAGGGTTAGATGAGGATCGCATTTTGCTCAGTCTAGTGAAGGAAATGGGAGTGAATTTGGCTACGCTGCCACTTCAACCTCTCCATGCATTGCATCAGGGGGTTTCAGATGAGTTGAGAATCAAAGAGTAGTGCACCCTCATATTCATAAGTGAGTTTAAGGTCAACAATGAATAGATGTTCGTGGAGTAGGCGCTAAAGGAAAAGGAGGATATGCAAACACAAAGTCAAATCCTAGAGACAACGATAGAGAGGCCTACAAGACAGTGCTAGAATTGAACATCCTGAAGGGTGTTGAAGCTTCAACAAGAGTAAAGAAATTGGTTGTTGTGGTACGTGCATCAACGGACGAGGTCGACAAGGTTATTTTAAATTTCCAAATGAAGATATTAGAGTTGCAGTTGAAGTTGTAGCCAACTACTACGCTATAGGTTTGGGAGCAACGTGGAGCAACAATCAAGGAGAATATCAACACATTAGATACCACAGTCATAGATTGTGTAATGATGTTCAACCAAGCAATAGAATTATGGAAAAATATGTAGGAGGACCTGAACTTGCAGAGGCTGAAAATATATGTCAGAGAGATGCAACGTAAGTATGATGAAGTCCAAGTGACTACGCACAATTTGGTGCCAGTGCAAGGCCTCACAAAGTTACAAGAAGGGAGGTAGCTGCAAGCATACACGAAAGAATTGCAGAGGAAAGAGGCCCTTCTAAAGTCTATATTACAGTCGTGGCTAGAGGAAGTCTGCCAACTTACGTTGTCACTCCAGGAAAAGCTAAAGGTGTTGCAGTAGTCTAAGAGGAAAATGCACCTAACAGTAGAAGGCCCGATAACAAAGAAGTTGGTAGAAGAAGTGCAACAGGTCATGGCGCAGAGTGTTGCTGAAATTGCAGTATTATAGGTTGAGCTAGGTGTCTCCACAACAAGATTTAGGCACCAAATGAGTGACTCAAGGATGAGTCACAATATTTGTGTTGGGGGCTTGTTGGAATAGGGTCCCTAGGGTTAGTTAACCCAATTTTTGTAAACGTTCTATAAAAAGATGTAAAGTCTCTGCGAAATGTGGATGCAGAGCGCACAACTAGATAGGAGTCAAAGGGGTTTAGCCCATTGTTTGGATAAGTAAATAGGTTAGTTTTGAGACTCACTCATGGTCGGCAAACCATGGTATTATATTGGAAATGCTATATATTTGAGTCATAACGAGTCTAGAAGAGGTAACTAGTCCTAGCTAAGAGGAAGTAAGTCAAGATAGAGATTGTTTTCGGGAAAGTGCTAAGGCAAGAAGGCTTTGCTTCCTGTAATTAGGAAAAAGGGGAATGCTCTTGTAGCTAAGTGCATAGGAGGCCTTGGTAAGTCTGCATCTGAGTGCACGGACCCTTGTAGTTAAGTGCGTAGTGTGAAAGATTCTGTAATTTGAACATTGAAGATGAATAAATATTGATTTTGAAGAATTATCTTGCAATCTGAGCATTATTGTCGATTATGTTTATGTTATAATATGTCTCTTTATAATATGTTTTCTATGGAATAATGAATAAATGTTGTGCGAAACTACTAAATCTATCTTATTTATGCATGACTTGAGTAATTATCTATTTTTTTGAAGATAATAATTATTTCTATTATGTTTTCTGATGAATTGGATAGATCTGCGCAAAGGCATATCTAGGGTTATTTATTAGTGCACAAAAGTGGATAATTTTCCTGTTTAGGGTCTACAAAGACTAATCGTAGACCTTTGTAATGGTCTAAAAGCCATTTTCTTAGAGATACAATATCAGGCCATAGAAAGATATCAGAATGTACGAAGGAAAATTTGAGCTATAAAATCTCAAGACCGCTTATGACATTGTCTCTGGATGCAAAAACTTGGTTCTAACACCCCCCAATACTGTTATGGGTGAGACTGTAGCCTACGCTATGCAGGTTGTTTCCAAAAGGGTCAGTAGTTAGGGTTTTTTTGGTTGGTGCGAACAACTTTGAACCTAGGTCAGGCCCCATCAATCCAACATTCCACTAGTTCCTCTAA
Organism: Pinus taeda; assembly: GCA_000404065.3. Taxonomy (NCBI): domain Eukaryota; kingdom Viridiplantae; phylum Streptophyta; class Pinopsida; order Pinales; family Pinaceae; genus Pinus; species Pinus taeda. The sequence goes on from APFE031186784.1 coordinate 21,072, forward strand.
CAGTTAGAACTAGTTTAATTGACAGTAACTCAATTTAACTGAATTAAATTGTTACAATTGAAATTAAATCAATCTAGGCTCCTAAAATTTAGGACCCTACTGCACAAAACTTAACTTCATGTCCCTAACTCGAATTAATTGAGCTAGAATCCTATTTTCTAGGAATCGATTCAAGTAAACTAAAATTCAACTCATTAACTCGAATTAAGTGTTCTTAACTGATTGACAAGAGCCATATCAACCAAGTTAACTACTCCAAGTTGTCTGCTGATGTGAAATTTTGAATTTCCTCAATTTGATTAAGGCAAAATCAAAATTGGGACTTTGTTACTCCATTTTCACCAGAGTTTTGGCTTGATATTTTTGGCTTCAACACTTTTTGCTAACTTCACTTACAATCTTGCATGAATCCTTATTTTTTTCCTTTTGTGCTATTCATTTTAGGCTTCTAGATCTGTTCACGAAGTTAGCAGACCTTGAACACCTATTTATGTAGTTTAAACCGAGTTAGTTTGGTTATTTTGGCATTTCTGACCTTTTATAAGCTTTAGCAAGGCTTTTCTATTTTTAGAGGGTTGTTAACTTTGGTTTAATTACAAAAATCTTCCACTAAATGGTTACTTATCCCAAGCTGTTGATTCGTTCCATCCACAAGCCCAAAGGCTCTTCCAAAAATTAGATTTCTACTCAATCCATCCGTGAGTCCAAAGGCTCTGCCAAAAATTAGTTGTCAACTCATCACATCAAAGTCGAATGCTTTATAAACTAACACACTACCAAATTATACTATAATTATCCCTTAGATCCTTTTGCGTTGGCACTTAGCATGTTTTCCCATCATAGGACCAGATTCTGTGATTGCCCCTTAAGCCTTTAGGTGTTTATCCTCTTTTTAAGGTTGCAAGTGCTTATGTGCTACTGCTTAGCTTGTAGCTCTCAATCCTGGTGCTTTAACTTATCCCTTGTTTTAAAAAATTTAGGCTCCTCTTGGTGGGATTCATTGTAAGGAGGGTCCACCTTGTCTCAATATTATTGGCTATCGATTGCTTGATGTCCGTCATGATGTGTTTGTGCCTCATCAGCCCGATACCTATTGCCTGACACTTCCACTGTATGTTCCTTCAGACATCACTAGGCTCTTCTTTATGTGCTTAGCTATTCCATGGGGTCCACCACTGCAACCAAGAGCTAATAAAAATTCCTCTGCAATGAGTTGTCCCTGACACCACCTATGTCAGCCCACAATTAGTCAACCCACCAATTTATTTAAGTGCTCCATTTATTTCTTCTGGGCACTAATGAGTTGGCTGGCGTCACTTGTGCCATGTGCTGATTTATGAGGTGTCCACGTGTCACTCAAAAATGGGCCATTTAGATACCTAAAAACACTGAATATTCCTGCCACATGTCACACTTCTATTGGATCTTTGTTAACGTCATAATCAACAAGTAGTGTGCTGTCAAGTGTCCTACTATCAAAGAACAGAGAAGGGTCACATGACCTTGTTTTTCACCATAATTCTTTATTAAAAGTTTTAAAGGGTTTGGTTGATGGCCAAAAGACCTCATCAACATGTAAGGGAAACCACCCGATCAAAGCCCCAACTAATCCCTTATTCGTTTGATGTAGTGGTTCCAAGTGGTTCAATTGGGCCCATTTTCCCTCTCTCTCTCCTCACTGATTTATGGTATTTCTATTACTTGCCATAAAAGGATAAAGATATCAAAATTACCCTCTTACTGCTAGCTTGCAAGAAAGTGATCCTCAAGCTGACTTGAGGGCTCATCGAAGCCACACTAAATTTTCTCCCTAAGTAAGAGGACTTCTAGACTGAAATAATTAAATCTAACTATAAATTTAATTTAAATGTAGTACGAAAAGAAAATAAAACTAACATAACTCGATATCTAGGAGATAACTCCCAAATACCAAGTACAATACTTTAAACAAATTAGGGATTTAACACACTTTTAATAATTAATTCCCAGCTGCTAAAGAAGTTCTAACAATGGGGATTATGAGTTCCACGAATTCTCTATTTGGATATTAAAACAATGAATGATCATTACACAATATTTTTTCATACCTCCTATTCACTCCCCATACCATATCCCGAAGTTCCAAAACATTAATCACTGTGAAGGATATCCATTAGGATATATAGACAAAAACCTCCCAGAAGAATCAAAGGAAAACTACCCAGAATCCATTCTGGAGAAGGTTGCCTAAAAACATAATTTTTGGAATCAACGCGTTTTTCTCCACTGCCACGCCATGTTGATGGCAGGTTGTTTAGTTATACATTCACGCCTCTAGTGCGAGTTTTACTGAACCTATTCTGAAATGTTTTTCCGAAACTGGAGGAGAAGCTTCGCTCACTAGAACCTTTGGGAATAACGAGCTGGATATTGGTTGTTTTTGATATGATCGAGCTGTCTCATTTGGGTCTCTTGATCTTATCATTATGGGATTTCCCCTTTGTTAGGTTCCTATACCCATAAGATTCATAATTTATGAATGGTTGAGATTTAAACTTGTAATATGTACATACCTTTGCTTTCTGCAAATGTTTTCCATATTCAAAAAAAAAATAAATTTAAAAAATGTAAAGGGCATATGCCCTAAAAGAAAAATCAAAGGGAAAAAAGCAGGAAAAAGGTCAAAAAAGATGAAAAATTAACCCCAAAAAGAAAATACCATGAAAGTGTGCAAGCCCAAATGCCACTACCATTTACTTTTATGCATAATAATGATTGTGTGCAACTTGTGATTTATGCCACAATCCATGGTAATCAAACAATTTAATCTTGATTATTCCATGTTTTGAATTTCATGTTGATAGACAGAGAATAAATATCTAACCAAACAATGTAATCTTGGCAGATAAGTAGATAGGTAGAGCGAAAAAAAAGAGCTCAACTGTGTAATCTGAGCCCTTGGATGTAATAAGGATAAACTTAGATAGATTTCTATTGTAAAAGAAAAGAAAAAGTTTTGATAAGGGTTTTCCAGCTTAAGTGCACTGTAATAAAGAGTAGAAAAAATGGTAGGATGAGTAGATGGTAAGTAGTTGAATGGTTGCAGAATTATGATGAATGGTTAGTTAAAGATCACATCATATTCTTCATCATCAAGTTACTAAAGCATGGATGAAAATTTAGTGGTTACAAAAAGTCAAATGGTTAATTTCCCCATTCATTTCACCCTTAATTTACTAATTTCCCACAAGTAAAAGCAAAAGTACCTAAAGCCTTAAGTTAAAGGAGCTCAGAGCATTTCTTTGACTTCTGGAGGGACTAGACCCTTGGCCCAATAACTTATAGGATCTAAGTACTAAAAGCCCCTCACCCATGTTCACCCCTTCATAATTCATTTATTTCATTTGGAAAATCCATTTTCCTAAGGTGGAATCACCATTTACCTAGGGAAAGTTATTTACCCCTATAAAAAAACCCCTTTTTCAGAAAAACACACAAAAAGCATTTAGCCTAAGTTATAATGCACAAGTGCAAACATGAAAAACAAATGTTAAACTCATTATACTTAACACAAAAATTACTTTTCTGCTTTCATTTCATATTAACCCCTAATTTTAACTATAGTTATTTAATTCCCGAAAATAACCTTCCCGTATATTTTAAATAAATCCCATATTGTAAGTATCCCGCCCCTAAGGTTTGAAATATAAACCTTATTAGCAAAATAATTAAATCGATTAACTAGTCGATCAATGACTAATTAAGAACCATAACCCTCCGCTGAATAAAAATGAGTAATTAGTCAATCACTGATTAATTAAATTTGTCCCCGCCAATCAAATCATCCCCGACGTCATTAACCCTCCCTAATCGGCATTTAATTAACCTTTCCACTTATTAAAACCTCGTTGGGCCCCTCTATTAAACCTACGATCAAATAATTCCTCGATCACCATACGATCTGACCCCTTCAGATTTGATGGTATGACGCTCATATCACGTGGCCTTCCGATGCCAAAACGCATTACCTACTCGACTGCAGTAGCGATTTCACTGTCACACCTGCGCTAACGTGGTTTGCCAGATGAATGTCATCGAAGTGGCCATCCCGCCCACATATCCCCCAAGCACGCCAACAAGCAGTGTGATGGATTCTAAACTTCTGCCTTCGCTAGCGAGACAAAACATCGCATCACCTTGATTGTTCCAATTGCCCGGAGGCTTTTCCTAATGTACCCGCCAAAGTATTGACTTTACACATAAAACCAAAAACATATAATTTTTTCATTTTATCATGTAAAAAGAAACTTCTGACTTCCATGCAAAGCATATATACATTCAGATCGTCAACCTACTACCAACCATCAACTAATCACAATTGCTGAACTCTAGACCACCTTGTAGACCTGTGCGCTCCCTGCAAACAGTGTACAATCACCAGTACTCCGTTCAACAGCCAAAAACCAGGTATTTAACCTAATTTCACCAGAAACCCTATTTTCGTGCCAAGCCTAAATTAAATTTCTTTGAATACTAAGTAATCTAGTTAAATAAGTTGCCTGGTGACTCTCAAACACCCTGAAACAGACTAGTTCACCTCGAATTCACTGAAAATCCTTTGCCCCCTTCCTTGAATCCACAAGAACCAAGGATGGATGCCCCAATTTCATTAAATATCATGCCCATTACGACCCCTCACAGAGATTTGGACCACCTCCCACTTGTAGATAAATACTTACATATTAAAGACACTTGTGTCTCTCAATCCCCTTTAAAACTCTATTGCAGGTACCGGGACCAATTCCTTAACCATGTAGACCAGATAGGGATTTGGGGATCTATACTTCCCCAATATCAATTCCCAAGGGTCCATGTCTTCCCAATGATTTTACATTACTGCCACATGAACTATGATCCAATCCAAAGGGCAGTGAGAACCCTTGACCAATCTGTCCTAATTACCATAACTGCTCAGTCAATAAACCAAATACTGCAATTACGACCAACTCAAGACGTGAATCCTCTTTCCATGGGAGATATGTTGAATAGATACCCCACCCTTTCTTCAATCAGACTTTCCCAGCTGTATCAGACCTTTATCATAGAATAATAGTACATCCCAAAGGATTCTCCCCCATATATATGGACTATATTCTCTGACCTAGGTAGGGACATCATAGACATGCTTTCCAATGTGTTAGTTTATACCACAAGTGAGTTTGTTGATGAAATCATTATAGCCTTTATGTCCATCTACTCTCTTGTTCAACCACCAGCCATCATGTTTGATTATGCCAAGTTCATTGCTGACAAAATGCATGATAAATTCATGAGATTAGAAAATGAAAGAGTGTTTAAGTATTCTTCAGTTCTCTATCATTTATTCTTATATTATCAAGCTGATAGATTTCCATTTTCCCTCAAAAAGCTTGACACCAGAGGCAACCCCAAGTCAGTGCTCTTCCGGACCTCCTTAATCCATAAGTTTGACTCGCAGTACTCCTATAATAACTTCATAGACCTCTTTGTACATCCAGTAGCAACCATGTTTCTAGGAAGCCCTCCACCTAGAATCACTACAAACAATAGGAGGGTCTTACAGTTGTCTAAGCAATATAAAGTGGGGGATTGGTACTTGTACCAAAACCACATTGAGATAAGGATCTATGGATGTGAGCTACCTCCTTATAAATTGCCCAGATACCTCCCTATGAGATTATTTGCTCTGGAGCACTACAAACAAATGATTAACTTAGATGAGGTGCACTTTGTCAAGGCCAAGAAGAAAGCACGACTTAGAATAAAGGATCAACTTGGCCCATTCATATGTAATAATAGAGAAGTAGGAAAAGTAGTAGAAGAAATTCTCCAAAGATTGAGATTAAAACAAAGCTTCATTTGGATATATGATCCCTATGATTGTATTTGTAATAAGAGACTGAAGAATAATCTATCTCCTTACATCCACCGTAGAATCCTTGAAATTGAGCAATATGCAAATCAATTTGAATGGAGGGAAAATACTTTAGTAGACCGGGATACCACAGAGACTGTTGTAAATAATGTTTTGATTGACTTAGATACAAGACTTGATGAGGATTCGTTTGTACAAGTACTAGAATCAAGTCAATCACAAATACCCAATGAACATACATCAGAACAACCAGGCCCCTCTAAACAAGTAGGTCTATCAGGACAACCTTTAGGACAACCTTCAGAACAACCTTCAGAGCTGTTATCACTCAGGTTTTCCCAATAGTTGTAAGAAAGGGAAAGGAGGTCGAGGTAACCACAAACCAATCTTTTAGATACAAATTCTAGCCAATCTACATCCAGAGAGGGCTCTCTCTTTAAGTTTTAGCTTTGTTTTGTAAAGATATTAGGCTAGTTGTGAAGTTTGAGAGTTTGTTTGATATTGGGTGGTGAGATTCAATAGCAAAGGAATAAGACTGAGTAGTTTAGGCAATTGGGTTAATGAAGTCAAGCAAGATGGCTTTACTAGATTTGGGTTTCTCAAAAAAAGATGGTTTCACAAAGCAAGGTAATAAAACAGGGAACAAATAAAGACTTAGAATAAATGGAATGGGTTCAAAATGGATGAAGGGAAATTAAGAATCCTTCAGCGTATTTCAAGAGGGAACGTGGATGATTACTGACAAAGAGAAATTAAGTATTATTTAACAAATAATCAAAATGAAAGAATTAGAAAACATGAGCAATTAAGATTTCACTGTTTATCCTAATTCAATAGAAAACATAGAAAATGATAACTTTTAAAGATAGAGTGTAATAAGCATATTTTGAATTACTCTTTTTTGTTTATCATTCAAATGTGAAACATAGATGATAGAATAAACAAAGAAAACTTTAAAACATGAGGTATAGAGGACTTATTGATCTAGTGTTTGCTTCAAGAAATCTATGAAATGTCCCTTGCATTAATTCTTTGTCCAGCAAGCCATGTGAAAATTTGATCGAATCAACACTTTATTCCAAAAAACTAGTATTACAACAATGTATATGAATCCACTTCTAGTACTCCAATTGAGGGAGTATTTATACAAAATATTTTACACAAAATATCTCATAACAGAGTGAGATATATTCTAGTGGTGACAAATCATTTTTACAAGAAAATAGAGACAGCTAGTCTCAAAGATAGGAGAAAAGCAAATAGATGTTGTGCTGTTCCGATTTGTGTTGGGTGTGCTGGAGGTAGGCCTTTTTATTTGGCTTGCTGCTGTAACTTCATACTGGTTGCCTTGTTTGACTAATACTCTTTACCTGCTTTGATACTCTTCAACCTGTTTTGACCATTGTTCACCTTTATTCATCTCTGTTTATCTCAACAAGGTAAATAGCCCAAAATTTAAGTTTTACCAAAGGTAACTTTACAAAATTTCTAACATATCTTCCCACCATTTCTGCTTTGGCAATTTGTGCCTCTGAAGTTTTCTTAGAGTTTCAATAGTCTCTGTATACCTGAAGAAGTTAGGCTGGATGGTGAATAGGTGTTTTACCTCATGCTCAATGTAAAATAAGTTCTCCAAGCTATCATAGAGAACTCGGCCTGTGGGAAGTGCTTTCACTCCTGATGCACTTGATGATGAGATAGCTTGATTACCAGCATACTTATTCAACTTATCTACATAATCAATGTGTTTCATTAACTTATCATTAATGACCAAAGAACTTGGTAGCCCTTTACTCTGCAAAACTGTGAATTTCCCCAAAAAAGAATTGATTTCTACTTACATGTTTTGGCACCTTCTCTCTAAGTTTTGCATCAAGGTTCTCTTGGTTAGAACCCTATTGATTTCCAAAATGGTGTCTGTTCTGTCAGAGATGCCAAGTACTTCCAACTGTTCTCTGTTTTTGGTATTCAAAAATTGTATAAGCCTGTTGGCTTCTTCTGGCATTTTACCCAACTCTGCTCTGGTTTGCTAAATTGCTCCATGGGTTGTTTTCACTAAGTCTAGCTGCTCATAAATCACTTGGATTGATAGTCATATCTCATTTATAGACTGAATGATATTAGCCCAAAGGATTTTCTTGATTTTTGTCAAGGGTTTATCGAAAGTGAGTTCTTGTTCTAAGGTTTTCACTTTACCTTCTAAGGCTTTAATCTCCCTATTCTTTTCCACAATACTTATTTTGGAGATATCATAATTCTTTTTTGCCTTAGACAATTGTTCTTTCACTTGTTTCAACTCTGTGACCTGTAATCTCAATTCTTCCATGGCCTTTATCAATTCTTTTGTGCTCATATTAGTATTGCTACCTGGTGATGTACTTGCTGTTGATGTACCTATTATTACTTCTGCTGTGACCACTGGGACATTTGGAGCTAATGTTGTTCCACTTGTGGAAGGGACTGTAGTTGAAACTATGGGGATTACCTCAGGAGGCTGAGAGGTCGACTCTCCCTGCTTTTCCTTTAGTGCTTTTTCCAATGCCTGCTCTGTATCATTTAATCTTTTGTTAAGTTTCAGGAGTAGGTCCATCATGTCTTCTTCAGATTTCTGCTGTATATCTTCTGCAGTCTGTGGATGTGTTGAAGGAGGCAGTTTCAACTGTTTTCTTAAGGCAACAATGTCCTCTTATTTCTTCTTAATTAGTGCCTTTATGCCTTTAGCATCTTTGGGATCATGTCCCAATCCAATAATAATCTCCTCTAATGATTTGATGCTATTATCTTTGGCTAGAGAAGATGCTTTCTCCAAATGTAATTGAGCTGTTGTGTTGTCCAAGAAACTTTGCAATTTGTGGGCTAGCATTGGTTTGTCAGTCAGTGTGGAATAAACCATTTCCCCAGTCTGCTTATGAAGCTTAATTTGGTCCATAGGATGAATATATTTGGCCAGGACCTCCAAGTTTGTTATGATATAGTCTGCTGCTGATTGGGGTTGCTGCACCTTTGGCTTAAAATAACTCATTATCATTTTACCTTCTTTAATGTCATAGGCTGACATTAATCTCTGCTGGTTTGTGGGTGCCATTTTCAGGTATTGACCGTAAATTTGAAGCCTTATTGGGTCATTCCTGGCCTTTATCTCTGTGAAAGTATTTTTAATGTCTGAGGCATGTTTGCTTTATGGCTTGGTGGAAGATACTTCTACACTGTGTTGTCTTTCTAGCTCCTGCCCTTGTGAGCTAGTTGAGGTTCCTCCCAATGGTGTAGTTTGCTGGCTGGCTCTTTCTTCTCTCTGGCTATCTATAGTTTCTTCAATTATTTCCTCTTTTGATAGAGGATTTAGTCTTTGTCTCTTTGCTCCAGGTTGTTCTGTTGGTCCACTGATAGGTGTGATGGTTTCTCTGTCCTTCTTTTTGTTTCTTTCCTCATTTAGAGGAGTCTGCAATGCTGGAATTTCTGCTGCTGTAGCTTGGGATGGAGGAATGTGCACTTGAGTCTGTTCTCTGGACTTTGTAGACTGATCTGTCATTGTAGGCTGCTCTGTAGTATCTATCTCTTTTCCCTTGGAAGTCTCTGTAACTAGTATGCTAGTTTCCTGTGCAAGCTGCTAAGAAGTTCCAGCAGAAGATGTACCAATTCCTGATTGTTGGGGTAGCTTGAATGATACCTGTCCAAAAGAGTCCAGGTCAAGGGTTTTTTCAAGATCTTTCATAGCATTTTCCTCTTTTCTTGCTTACTAATTTCTTCTATTAGGGTCCCTTCTACCCATTGATCCTGATTTGCAAACTGTTCAATTTCTGGGATCCTATGATGTATATAAACTAACAGCCTGTTCTTTGTTCTTCTGTCACATATGAAACTATTTGGGTCATATGGCACCCACCAAAAACTCTTCTTCAATCTAAGGTGGTCTTCTAGAATCTTTTCAGTATCTTGCCATGCATCCCTAGAATTGATGACATAAGGGCCTAGCTGGTTCTTTATTCTTAACTGGTCTTTCTTCTTTGCACTACAAAAATGGACTAAGTCTGCATTGATAATTTGTCTGAAATACTCTAGTGCAAATAATCTCATGGGCACATATTTAGGCAGCTTGAAAGGGCAAAGTTCACACCCATACATTCTGATTTCTGTGTGGTTTTGGTATGGGTACCAGTCATCTATCTTGTACTGTTTGGAGAGTTGGAGAATCTTTTTCATGTCATCAGTGAGTCTAGGAGGGGGAACTCATGTCAACAGAGTAGATGCTGGATGGACAAACCAGTCAATGAATTCATTATAAGTATAAGGAGACTGTAGAGTTTTATGAAATATTGAGCTCCAAAAGATCACAGACCTTCGATTTCCCTTTGAGTCAAGTTTCTTGATGGGGTAAGAAAATCTATCTGGCTGATGATATAACAAAAGGTGGTATATAAAAGATGTATATTTAAAAACTCCTTCCCTATCCAAACTCATGAATTTATCATGGATTTTGTTGGCAATGAAAGTGGCATAATCATATCTGACAGTAGGGGGTTGTCCTGGAGTAAACATTGACAATAGAACTAGGGTGATATCATCAACAAATTCATTGGATTTAAATCCCAAGATCAGGGATATCATGTCAATAATAAGTTTTCCAATTTTAGTGAAACAAGTCTGCAGGTAGGGAGGTGGACCTTGAGGCTGGTACTGTGGTTTTATGAACATTTGAGCAATACGGGTTATCTCTAATTTGGGCAATTGAGAAGCTTTTTCAAGTAAATATTCCATGGAAATAGGAGTAAGGGGATGAGTGGAATGGAATTGTATCATTTCATTAATGGACTTAGCAGTTATGGGAAAAAGAACAGTTTGGGATGGGGACATCATTGCTCTATGGACTGGGTCATAGTTGGCACAACATTGATGAATGATATCTGGGAAAACATGGACTGAAGGGAGGAAATACATGGGAAGATTGGACTCCCATAGTCCAAAAATATCAGAGTTGTTTAGATAACTGTCACTGACTTGGCAGAAGGCCTGAATATGGTTCTTATCACCAGAGAAATCTCTTATTTGGAAATCTTTGTCGGCCAGGGGTAAATAATCTAAGTCTCTATGAGGTGCATTCATGGGTGCGACATTTAGGGCTATGGGAGTTTCCATATTTGGTTCTTGTGTATTCAAACTGGAATTCAGACTTCTTGTGGGAAAAACGAAATAAACAATTGGTTTCAATTACAAGCTATTTTTAATTTGAATTTAGCTTTATCTGGTAGAATTCCCAGTGGAAAACCGAAATTGCAGGGTTGCAGGGAAAAAATGGATAAATACCTGGATTATGAAGGAAAGCCGCACAATGGCAGGTTAGTTGATAGGCTGTGAAGCTCGTGTTGTAGTCTTGTTGGTCAGGTGGCAGTTGAAACGCTGGAACAGTGGAATGGACGTTAATTTGCATGGGAACTGGACACAATGCATTCTAGTGAAAATGAAATTTTATCGTTCTTTTAACAAAATTTGTTTTGGCGGGTATTTTTTGGCATTTATTGG
>APFE031186792.1:0-17150 GCA_000404065.3 Pinus taeda
ACTAAATACAACTAGTTCAACTAAGTCAAACTGAACACAACTCCATCAACTCCTGATCCAACTCCACAGAACTCAATCACTGAAGTCCTAACTGAAGTCCTCCATGCAATAGCTCGAGTAACCCATAAAAAACACGTATTTCCTTCTGGCAGCTGCATGTGCCACATCCGTAGCTCGAACTGAAGTGCTCCAAGAGAATAAGATAATGTTTATAGTCCAAATATTATTAAGAGCTAATAATATTCGACTGTTATATTTTTAGCCTGGCAGTCTAAAAATAGACTCCGCCCATATGTCTAAAAATAAAGGTCCATCTATTTTTACCAACATGACCAATCATACAAAAATAGCATCTTGCAACTCACAGACCATGATCCATATGTCTAAAAATAGACATAGTCTAAAAATAGACTTTGCGCCAAAAATAACCTGTGGGACCACTTAGTGAAGGCGACTTCTTTTCACTAAGCTCTATCATCTTGTTGCATTTTCAACACTTATTGTGTTGGTGTGCCCATGTAATCCCCATATTGTTATTATTGTGCACCATAGAATCCTACTATTGTTATTGTTGTGCCCTTACAATATTATTGTTATGTCATCTCTGATTATATTATGACCCCTTAGAATCCTATATATAGAAAGGAGGTCTTGTCATTTGTATCATCTAAGAATTGTTCATTTGTGTAATGTAAAGGAGGTTTCCCCCTCGAAGAGGATTATTTTGAAGTCATTGATCTATCTCTTCTTCTATTTTGTGAGTTGGTTTCATAACATTCCACATCAATCCATATGTTTGATGTAAGAATCACTGGAGTTTCAATTGAAATAAGTAACTCAAGTTCCATGCCTTCCTCATATTTTTCCATGGAGTAGTTGTTTTTTTCCTCTTGCAATAACATTGATTGCAATGGGACGATTTAGGTTTTGTAAAAAATGTTTATTATGATTTTGTACCTCATTATTTGTTGCAAACAAATGCATTTCCTTATGAAAGTAATATTTTTTTGAAGCATCCAAGTATGTATTTATATGATTCATGGGTAATTTCCAATCTTTCATAGTTGGAATTACATCCCTAGCATTCATCAACAAATGATGAAAACATTTTTGCTTGGTGCTTTGTCCATCTGGTCGAAACATAGTATCAAGGGTTACAACTACTATGAATGAGTTCCATAATTCTTTTTCAAGACCTTCATATGCATATATAAGTTTATTCATAATGAGTTGCAATTTTCCCAACCAATATAACTAGTCTCCCACCAAAAGGAATGTTAGTGTTTTCTAGGAGAGTTTGGCAAAGCCTCAAATCATTGTTTTTTAACAAATTTCTTACAATGAAACTCATTTCATCTATAAAAATATATCTCAAATGCCTCATCTCTTCTTGTAATGTGATTAAGCATGATATTTGTAGAGGTGTTATCTCTTTGAATGGTATTTGAAGTGCATAATTGTTGTTGTAGATGTTGAGAAATCTAGGGGCAACTAGATTGGTGATTTCTCTCACTTTGATAACTTCTTGTGATGTTCTTTTACTTAGCTTGATTATCTTCTTCTTTTAATTGACTATTATTATGTTCTTATCATCAAACAACTACCAAACTATGAATATCAAAGAGACAAGAGAACACAAAATGCAAGCTGCAAGACAAGGCCAAAACCTCTCCTCTTGAGAGGAAAACTCACAAAAATTATTCTCTTCTTATAGAATGTTCAGGTGACAAATTCCAAGGCCTATGACCCTTATCAAAGACCCCTCCAAGACCAATTCAAAACTTCCTTTAATAAGCTTCTCTTCCACAAAGTCAATGCTAGTCAAACTTACTCTAATACTTCATATTTCAACCCTTCTTCAGAATTTTGACTTGTTGCTTCAAGACTGTAATTTCGGCTTCAGTTGCAAAAACCCTAGTTGGCATGCATGAGATAAATATGGCGAATTTCTTCTTTTTTCTCCCTCGCTTGGACAATAACTTCTTCTTTTTGTAGGGAAAACCCAACACCCCCATTTTTGACTTATTTATTTCAAATAATGGGGACCCTTTCCATAATTTTTTGGCTAAATCATCTTTTAATATTTCCTTTTGGTTAAGTGTTCTATAATTTTTCCATTTCTTCATTTTCGTCGGATTTCTATTTTGATTGCTTCATTGAGTTTTACTTTTCACTAGATTTCCATCGATACTTATTTCATCTCATTTGGTTACATGGATTGCAAATGGTCCTCATCTAAATTTTGATAATTATTATTGCATCGGTTAAAAAATGTACAAGATGTATATTATTTTAATTATTGTAAATAGATTAGTAATTCATTGTAAATATTTATTCCTAGTTATCTTTTTGGTAGGTAAGCACCCACGGGGGGATTTGAACCAGTGACCTATCGCAAGGAGTGCCTTAATAGTGCACCCATTCATCATCAATCCAAAGCACCGTGGGCTTATTTTTACTATTTTTTCATTTTTCACTAACTATCCTACAAAATCACCTAGCCAAATTATAGAACAAATAAAATTATGTGTTTTTGGGATCTAGGTAATTGATTCCAATTCCTAATTTTAAAATAAATTACGAGACCCAAAAATTTCAAAATTGTAAAGTGACTATAGCTCATTTCGTAAGATTTTTAATTACCAAAGTGGTTGTAGTTTATAATGGAGGAGTTTCACTCCAAGTGGGACCCACTCACCTCATTCTCATTAATTTAATAGCCCCTGAGACCAAGAAAATTCAATAATAAACAAAGTGGTTGTAGTTTCTATGGAGGAAGGGACCGACCTCCACGTGCGCCTCACCTCCCGCACCATACCTCACTTCATATCCCTCTTCGTTCCTCATATCGAAACCCCGACACTTTTACATATCAGAATTTTTTATAAAAAAGCCCCAATATCCCTTATCCCTCCGACTTCCAATATTTCTTATCCCTCCTTATCCCTCCTCCCCTATAACTCCCACTCCATCATACCTCGACACTTATTATCATATTAGAACATCAAGAAAAATATTTATCGTAACACTCGTTTCAAAAACCCCAATATCCAAATATTCCCGATGTCTAATATCCTTCAATGCTTTAATATAGTTCTTTTGCTATCAATTGAGGTTCATTTAATAAAACCTCCTCTCCTTCCTTTAACAAAGTCTCCTCTCCTTCATTTAATAAAGTCTCCTTTTCATAGAAGTTCCTCCCCATTTTCTATGGCTCATATGTGAGCCCAAATGCCACTCATGGCATATCCATTTGGGACCAACAAACACTAGAACAAGGACATGTGTCCTTTGTTTAATTTTTTAATATCATTTAAATTTATTTAATTTTTAATTGTAATTAAATTGTATATTTAGTTAATAAAATAATTAATTAATAGTTAATTAGGATTAGTTTTTTAATTAAAATTTTCTTATCAACAAATTTTCCAGAATTATAACAATTTTGACACTTCAACTTTGGAAGCTCATTAGTTGAGTTTTACTTGGCCAAATAAGGCCCAAGATGGCCTGTTAGATAGATAAAATCATGGAAAATATTTTTGAAGTGGTTGCATGACTAGATTTGATCATTAAATGACCCTAAAATTCAACAGAAAATCAAGCTCCAAATTTGTAAACAAAATTAATTTTTTGAGTTTAATTTTCTACATTTTCATTTGTGCATAATCTCTATTGAACATAGATCCATTCAACTATGTTCTCTTTGACCAATTAGATCTTTATATGGATCAATGAAAAGCTCAAATTTCCTTTTATTTATTTATTTATTTAATTGAAGAAATTTTATTTTTCAGATTTGATATTTTTTTATTTTAATTTGCATTTTAATTAGTTTTGATAGAAAAATAGTTGAAGAGACGAGGAGGAACAAATTTCAGTCGATGAATTGCTCCAACAATAGAAGAGAAAGAATTTGAACCAATGAAAATTGTTGGAGTAGAATGATTCTTCAACAACTCTCATATTTTGGATTCATTTTGTAAATTATAAATAGGGGCTTGTATATTAAGCAGTAGGGGCTTCTCTCTTTTGAAATGTTGTAATTCTTAAAAGCACTATTGTAATAGGGGTTTCAACCTGTAGGTAGAGAGGATCAATCTCAGATACGGGAATTAATGGGATTTGTCTTTTTCCATTTTGAACTATGTATGAGAGGCAAAGTTTGCACTATTGCAACTCTTGATTTTAGCAGCATAGTTTATGTTTTGAGAAGGATTGTTGGAGATAAATTCAAGGAATAGAGAAAGAGACCAAGTTTAAATCAGTTTGTATTTTAAATACTATTTTTTTTTCTCAGTAAAAGCTAATTCTATTATAGGAAAAACAAAATAGTATTACAAGTTGTAGCTTCAGGCATAGGCATTTGAGAGTAGACAACACAGTGAACCATCCCATGATTGGGAGGACTAGAAACAGAGACAAGAAGTCTTGCAATGGAAACAAAAACCACCATTAGATCAAGAAGTCTGGAGCTATCAAGATGAGGAGCAAATAAATAGAGCGCTGCCTGTTTCCGCA
This sequence comes from Pinus taeda, assembly GCA_000404065.3. Lineage (NCBI taxonomy): Eukaryota > Viridiplantae > Streptophyta > Pinopsida > Pinales > Pinaceae > Pinus > Pinus taeda. Next base: position 4,522 of record APFE031186792.1, read on the forward strand.
TAGGAACTACAATCTGCCACTTTTCCAGCAAAGAGAACCACATTCCAGTAGGCCGATAGGGTGTTTGAATCACCAATCCAAAAACACGCCAAAGTGAGATCGACAAGAACCAAAACGAGAATTAGGGGAAAAAACAAAAATCCAGGAGGCATTACCCATCGAGGCCCAAATCCGGAGGTTCCTTAATCACTGGGCAGGCATAACCAAACCACGACTCTTCATCTATAGCCTGGTCACCAGCGCCACTACCACCAGAAGGAGGCGAAGAGGGACGAGTGTCCTTGGAACAGCCAGCTGTGAATTGCGAGATAAAATTTCCTTGCGAGCTGCCACCAGGCGAAGGAGAATCATCAGGCTTGCATCCCTGGCTATGATGCTTGCCTCGCTTGTCTTTCAGTCCTTCAGCATCCAGATTCCGCACGTCATCTTGGCTATCCCCTTTGCCAAGACAACCCTGAGAGAGCGCTGTAGGAGAATTATCTAGACCCAGAGGCAGAGCCTCTTCTTCAGCAAAAATGACCGTGACATTGGCCGAGATAATGGGCTGATTGAGGGACCTTTGAAATCTGAAGCGAGTGGATTGAAAGGTGTTGTGCGAGAAGGGCTTGCATGAAGGGCTATGAGGAGGAGAAATGGATTGAGCAGTGGGCAAAGTAAAAGGGGATGGATTATGAATATCAGACTGAGCCCTCTGAGAGCACCCCCTGCCTCCACGGCTGCCTCCATTGCGACTATGCATCCTGTGCCGAACCATTATGAGACAACTGAGGGAGAAAGAATGAAAACGAGAGATTTTGGAATGGAGGTGAGACAGGGCCAGGAGGATACCAAATAAAAATGACACAGTGGCTTGAGACTGTCGAAGATGGAGCACAATCCTAGCAACATGAACCAACAACAAATCTTTGAAAGCATAAACCGTTTCGCTGCACAGAGGAGCGATGGGATATAAGCACAGGCAAGAAGGAACATAATAGATATAGATGGGGAGAGCTAAGAATGCCATGATTGATCCAGCAGTTTCCATGCTGCAAGATGATCTGGTCTTTAAAGCCGAAATCACGTCGGATCGAGTTTGCCTTAAGTGAGCCGGCCCAGGCCAGGTGGTGACCACTAAAAGCCAAGTGGGAGCTCGGTTAACAGTGCCATATGACACTTGGCAGGACCGCCCAACTGCAAGCACAATTAATCTCATTAATTCTTATTCAATTCACCCACATCCGGGTTGTATTTTAAATACTATTATTTTTTATGCAAATTTCAGTTTTTTAATGGCATATTTGCATGAAAATGTCTTTAATGTTGAGCACTATTGTTTAATGTGAAAATGAATATGTTTTCGAATTAGCTATCTAGTTCATTAGCTTCATAGGTCTATTGTTAATTTCCTCTTTTACTTTTATGCTTAAACCAAATTTCTAAGTAATTATTTACTCAGAAATTTGTCATCTAATTCTGATTTAATTTCCATTGGCAATATGATAACTACTTCCTAATGTTATTGGTTCATCATTCATTGTTAATAGATATCTAAATAACATGTTTGCTATTTATAATATCAGTTAATTCAACTATTTCATTAGCCAGATATCCATTATAAACCAGACGTATTGAAATCTAAATGATTTAATTACTTTTCTACCAGTTGGGTTAGATCTACATCTTCCTAATCGAGATAGGCTTAGGATTTATTTTCTTTTGCTTGCATTCTAGGATTTTTTTTCATTTAGACTAATCGTTCAATTCCTAGAAGTCCTCTTAGCAAAGAGGAAAACTTTAGTTGTGGCTTTGTTGAGCCCCAGATCAACTTAAGGATCACTTCTTTGCCTAATCAACAAGAGGACTGATATGATGTCTCTTCTCTATTGGTAAGTGAAAGTCATACTTTAAGCCAGTAGAGATAAAGAGAAGAGAACTGAACCTAGTTCAACCAGTTGGAACCACTATTCCAAATGGAAAAAGAGTTTCTCTAAGGTCCCGACCAGGTGGTCTCCCTTATAATGTTGAGGCAGAGAATTTAGAGCCCTCAACATTTATGGTGCTAGAAGGAGGGTCTGAAGACTTGTTATCTTTTGGAGTTCTTTGTATTTTAAAAGTTTTATTTTAATCATAATGACTCCTCTTAAACTTCCAATTTGGAGTTGTATCTCTTGACACATATGCCAATACTCCACTAGAAATAGTAAAACACTTGTTAAAGGTAAAGTTTAATGGTAAGTTTTTTTTTTTTTTCATTTAATCAGGATTTACAATTCATTCAAAATTTTTCAAATTCTACTTTTCATGATATTGATGAAGACATTTTATGCAAGCTTTTTACTCTTACATTCTCAGGAAAATTCAGAAGTTGGTGTCAACCTATTCCAATTGCCTCTATTCACAATTGGGATCATTTTATCACAAATTCCTTTATAAATTTGATGGATATTATTATGAATAGGTACGTGATGAATTCAACAAACAACGAAGATTTGAAAATGAATCTCTCTTATATTTTACTGTTAGATTTCAATTAATTTTCTTGAAATTCAAAGTTGAAGATAAACCTTCAAAAATTGAACTGGTTGATTTCTTTGAGCATATTTTTTCTCTTCCTCCCATTCCAAATCCGTATGTAACAATTGCAAGCTTTGATGACTCTCCTTCGACTTCTAGTAATATTATCAAAAACTATGATTTAGAGGTGTATATTAACCATGATGAAGTGACCTCAACCATATATGATAAATTCTTAAATCTAATACACACCTCTTACAGTGTTAATAATAATCATGCTAATGAACCATTATCACAAAGATTGGAAGAATTTGATAAACAACTACAATAAGAAATCAGCAACAAAATTAATGAAACATCTGCCATGAAATCTGAAAATCACTATGAATTGAATTTAGAAAATCAAATTATAAATCAACAAGTACAAACACAAAGTGAATTTTCAATAATATGTAGTTGACTGCAAAAATGTCTGAATTATTTCATGCTGATCAAATACAAAATTTAGGGCAACCAACCAATGTTCTTCAAGAAAGCACAATTACCGAAGTAAATGATCTGGACTATGAAATTTGCAATGGATGGATTTACAAGAATTTGTAAATAAAGATATTTTCAAATTCATTGCTTCCAATTCTCATTTTCACCTCTATCCTAATATTTTTGCTGATAGAAATTTATCCTCTCTTTGCTTTAATGTTATTTTAGAAAACAGAGAAACTGATATAAATGAATTTCCTATTAAATTTTATCAAGATAGAGAATCATGCATTGATCATTCTTCTGGCATTAATGAATATGTGCTCCATATTTCTTCTTGTTTTGATACATCATATGATAATGAAGGGAATTCTAGAGAATGTTATTAAGTCATTTACGATTATTACTTTGACACTAAGGATGCTGATTTATCTTCTTATACATTAAATCCTCATGATCAAAGTCAAATTATACTTGAAAATGAAGAGAAAATCAATACATAAATTATTACAATTGACTCCCATTTTCAAACAACTAATCATACTCATGACTTTAGCATTCAAGAACCCATTTCAATATATGATTTTTATAATGGTCGAAATCTCACTTCTATTCATAATCCTAACCCTCTCTCTAATTCACAAATTGGTATTGGCGATCATTCTAAGTCCATTATTATGACCAATTCTTGTGAAAAGGAAATTGTTTTAAAACAATCTCAATCGTGTTGTAACATTAACTTTAGCAATCTCAATCATATACTATCGACGATATAAAATTTCTGATATCACTTCTTGCCTCTGCCTATTTCTTTAAATATGATTTATCGAAAGTTTGATATATCGTAACTTTCTAACATATCGCCAATTGATTTCTCCGATATTGTTCTTCCAATATGCTCATGTGTGTAGACCCACGTGAATTCATGTTTTTTTATCACTTAGAAATATGAGTCGATAATCATATTATGCCTCTCATCGATGCAGCTGAAATGAAACGCTTACACTCTTTATTTCTATGATTTGCTACAAATGGAGGAAAATTTCACACACAACTCTTGTAGTGAATGATCTTATCCATGATTGTATCTATGCTTGTTTTGAATCTTACAATTTCCAAGTTGAGTTGAACCATTGCATCACACTCGTTTATATTTTTTTCCCTTTAGTCACATTCATTTCTTCCGAAGGGTCTCAGAGCCTAAAATTGGTGAATTTTGAATTCGATCCTCTACTTTTCATTTTTCCAAGATCTTTCCTCAGAATTTCAGACTTTTTGGCTTGTTGGAGTTTTGGATTTTTATTGTATCAAAAGCATTTAAAACAAATCCTGAGATTTAACTCTCTAAGATCCACATTGCCTTTTCATCCACTATCACCTCCATAACATTTAGAAAAGGAAATGACCCCTATTTCATATCTTCACATGAATCTTGTGGTCTCATAGTTTTGTAAGTTGATTTGAGCTTCAAAAAGGTTTTTGAGATCTTTGGCACCCGATTTTTTCTCATATTTATTAAATCTCAAACTCCTCTCCTCGGAGGCTTATTTTACAGGTAAATCAAAGTTCTCTTGCAATCATTTCTACAAACTTCAAGTTATTTCATTATTGGAATGAAAGTCATCAGAACTACTCTATAAACTCTTATGAAACTTTTAACTCGAATACATGAATGTGTGATACACTATAAAGGAAATGTTCCCACATTATACATTTTAAAAAGCATTCATTATCAGACACCATTTTTTTCGTAAAAGTTACAAAAAAAATCTATGTTCGAAGATATTGCTTCCCTTTAATATTCTACATATCGGGACTTCTTATATCAGAGATGAAATTTAATTAAACTTTTGAAAACAAATGTCGCTGGAAACATTATGAAGCAAAGTCTTTCTATATCAGATTTTTTCCCATTAAGAATTTTTGGAAAACTTGAGCTCTTACCTTTCACTTTGATTCTCTCGAAAACTTATAGCTTTAGAATATCGCGTTAAGTATCTTCGTGGGTCTCTAGTCAATTCATTCCGATCTTTCACTATGCTCACATGAAGTCTTGCTTGATTATATTTATATATATGCTACTTTCATGTTATTTTTTTTCACATAATCGGTTGATATTTATATTCCAAAAAATGATTGGGAGGCTAAGCTCTTGTGATACAAAGTTTTAAGCCCGAAGGAGAAGATAGGAGATGATTGGGAAGACAAAATTCTCCTTTGCTTCTGTCATTTCTGACTTTTGGAAAACAAGAGTAAGTAAAAATTCTAACAAACTGAGACAAAAGTAAGCAATATATGCAACACATATTTAATCTATGTTGATATGGCTGATCTGGCGTGCTATTGAATCTTCTGGTTTGCTGTCGACTTCAGTATTCCTAAGACTTGAAGAACTGGTGTTGGGTGCATTTCTTTTCTCCATCATGTACTTCAAGATTTCGATTGATTCCTGGACATGACTGCATTTATTGGCCAGATCATTAAACTGTTCCTGGAGCGAGGAGACTCTGTGAAGAAATAGATTGATATCTACTTCATATTTCTCACTGGGCAGTCTGGCATGGGAATCTATTTTTGCATCCAGAAGTCTTTAATGCACACATATTTGTTCCAGTTCCGTCTGTAGATCAACACAATGCAGGCAGTCTTCAGCTCTTGCCATATCGTGGATGTTGGGTGTTGTCTTAGTGCTCTTCCTGGGATGAGAAAGACCTTGAATGTTTAAGGAGTCTTGTCTTGTTGATGAGGATAAAGATGAAGAAGGACTAAAAAGGAGATCACCTTGGTGAGCAGAAGAACTAAGGAGATAACCTTTCTGAGTCAAAGAAAGGGAGAAAAGAGGAAGGCGTCATGGAGAAGGGATGAGGACAGAGTGCATATCAGAGAGAAAAAGGGAATGCAGGCGAGGAAGAAATAGAGAGTAGCACCGAGCTGGGGAGATAGTGGAGACCGAGGTCCTAGCCAAGCTGGTAATCGAGGAACAAAAGCTAAGCATAGCGAAAAAAACTAGAGAATAAAACTGAGCACTAAATTGAGGGGGGATGCTCAATTTTATAAGATGAAGACCACAGAAGTGGAGGCACTGGATCGCGAGAGAGGGAAGGAGGGAATCACGAGAGTGAGGCAATCGAGTTGAATGGGGCAGAGAAGAAGGGGCGATGGGATTGTTGGGAGGAGAGAAGATCTCAATCAGAGATTTGACGAAGGAAGAGAGATGCAGATGTCTGTCAGAGAATCCCATGAAGATGCTGTGGAGGACAGGGTCGGATGAATTACCATAGATCATGATGAGGGAAAAGATTACCAGAGATGATGATGGGATTCTAAATTATTGTAGAGAAGATTTCCTTTGGGTTTGCAACAAGCTGTGTTGGCACGAATGTCAACTTCTTTGTTGAGAGAACGAAGCACATGGAAAAATCGAAGTTCCATATTTTGACGGGTTAGAGCTTGACACCTATTAATCATTTGCTAAAGGAAGATATTGGATGCCTTCAGTTGCAAACCATGAGACTGATGATTGTGGCTAAGTCTCCAAAAATCATTGCTTTGCTAATTCCAAATTTTTGGAGTTGATTTAGTCCTTGATAGAGGGCAAGAGCTTCTGCCCTGTTGTTGGATAAGGAGCCTAGTCCCCATTCATAAGTGGCTATAATGCTATCATTGGGATTGTAGATGACTCCGCTTGCACCTAATTTTCCTGGGTTGGATTTAGAAGATCCATCGAGGAAGAGATAGTGGAGATTGCTGCCTCTGAGTCAGCTTGAGAATTCTTCTTCTTTGTTTCTTATTTTCCAACTATGATTGGGGATGCTAGACTGGTTGCTGGAAGTACTTTCAATTTGATTGGTATTGCTATTATCTAACAAATATCCAATAAAATCCTTTTCCTCAACACAGAGGCCAGTGACATCAATTTTCTTCAAATTTTTGGCAGAAATAGTTTCTAACGTTAAACTTTTTGCCTTGCTTCAAAGATGCCTTATGATGGTTTCCTTGTCTTAGAAGATCATACGATTCCTTGCCAACCAAATTTTCCATAGAAGGGCATAGAGGAGGGCATCCCATACCCGTTTGGCTATATTGTTCTTCTTATACTGCCAAGGGTAACTCTTTTTCCATAGATTTAGAACCTCACTAGTGGATTTTTGGGAATTCCATGGGAGATGATCGTTGGGAAGTATTTCTTTCTAGCAAGAAATTGCAAAAGGACAGGTGATAAAGAGATGATGGATGGTTTCTTTTGCTTCTTTACAATTTGGGCATCGAGAAGGTCTTGCTATGCCTCTCTTTTTCAAATTATCAGTAGTGAGTGTTTTCCCTTTCAAGAGGGTCCAGATGAAGAATTTGATTTTGAGGATGGCCTCGGACTTCCAGACAATTTTCTAATGTGTCCAAGTAGGGGCAGGATAATCTTTGTTGCATAAGTATTGGTGGCCAACTTGAATTGTATACTTAGAGCTTGTAGGATCCCATCGAAAACTTTTGATGTCGTTTTTTACTATGGGTGAAATGCTGTGAAGATGAGCTTGAAGGATGTCAAAGCTCTCCTTAAGATCTAAGGGTATGGGTGGAAAAATCCATCCCATCCATATCTGTGAGTGGGTGTCCCATTGCAAGATTTGGTCCAGATAATGAATTCCTTTGTTGTAAAGAAAGAGAAGGACTTTATCCGTAATTGGTTGACTATTGATAGATTGATTCCCGATAAATTGTCTACACTAATTTTGATACTGCTGCCTCCCTTGGGGACTTTGGAGGTGTTTTGGGCAAAAAAAGGGATTACTTTTTTGCATAGTTTCCAAAATTTTGAACTGTTTCTAGCGATTATTTCATAGTCCAAAAGCTGTTGTCTTTGGAAACTTAGATATTTGACTTATAGTACTCTTTTCCACCATGTCAGTTGCTCACTGATTAGTCTCCACACGATCTTGCCCCCAAAAGCCAAATTTGAGAGCTTGGGAGATTTGATTCCGTGTCCTCCACAATCCTGGCCCTGAATTACTTGCTTCCAGTTAACAAGATTGAACTTCTTTTTTTCATTTTCCCCCCCTTGCTAGAGAAAATGGCGGAGAATACTTTCCATTTTATTATGGAATATGGCTGGAGCTTGCATTAGTGTGCATTGATAGAGTGGAAGAGATGAGAGCCCTGATTTTAGGAGAACAAGGCGGCCTGCCGAGTTAAGCCATGTAGAACCCCACTATTGCACTTTCCTCTTCATTTTGTCTATAATTGTGTTCTAGATTTCAACTTTTAAGGGCCCAATGCTCACAGACGTTCCCAAATAGGTGAAACAATCCCAATTCAATTTGCAAGGGACCCCAAAAGTGTTGGCTATGTTATGGAGGGTTTGGGCTGTTGCATGCCAACTATAGATGCAGCTTTTTAAATGGTTGATCCTACCTCATGAATAACTCATATATTTTTCCAGAAAAGTTTTGAAACAATGAGCTATTGTGACAGACGCCCCTCCTATTAACAGAGTGTCATCTGCAAATTGGGAATGGTTTATGTTTTGACTTTGTTCTCGAATTTTATGCCAGTGATGAGACCAGTTCGTCTCTTGTAATCTAAAGCTTTGTTGAAGGATTCCGCCATCAAGATAAACAGGTAAGGGGAGAGAGGGAAACCTTGTCTCAACCGTCTAGAAGATTGAAAGGGAGGTCCAGGCCTACCATTAACAAAGGGGGAAATCCAAGGCCCCATGATACAGGCTTTGATGAGATCAAGGAGGGGCTTAGCAAAACCCATTTTATTAGGACAATGATTAGAAAGGAGTGCCTTACCCTATCGAAGGTGTTGGCCAAATCTAGCTTCAGGATGAACCCTTTTTATTTTTTGGAATGACTGGAATGGATTACTTCTTGAACATGGAGGATTGAATAAGAGATTTGCCTGTTGGTCATAAAACCACCTTGATTTTCAGATATGAGTGAAGGAAGAAGAGGTTTGAGATGACTAGCTAAGATTTTTGTGAGGATTTTTTAAGAGGAGTTGCAAAGAGAAATGGGCCAGAAGCGGGAGAAGGTCGCGGGGCGATTCTCTTTGTGGATGAGGGCTAGGTAGGTGGTGTTAACACCCAGGTTGTTCCCTATGAATCCCAAGGGAATACGGCCGGGGTAACCACTAACCAACCTTTGGATTATAGATCCTAGCCTATCTATAATCAGAGAGGGCTCTCTCTTTGAGTTTCAGCTATGCCTTGTGAGTATCTTGGGCTAGTTTAAAGTTTCAGTTTTCTGTTTGAGACTTTGGTTGATGGAATTTTGTTGTAAGAAGGGCATGAAGAGTTCAGAAGATGCTAATCCATTGGGCATATGGAGTCAGAAAAATGAGGTGGTTCTGGTGCCTATGATGGAGAAAGTTTTACTACAGGGCTAGATAGCTATTGCTAATATAATTTCTAATTTAGTGAGATATGGAGTTACCAACAGTGTGACATGAATTTGAACGACAATCCCTACTTAGTAGCATAAATGAATTACCAAATAGTTACTGTGAGGTATTTAGAGCTTATTGGAGCAATTAAGAATTCCAATTTAAACAGCTGAAAGCTATGAAAACATTTATAGTGAAATTAGATTGAGATCAGGGTGTCTCCATGGACAAATCCTGAGCTATTCTTTTTCTTTCTTTCCTAGTTTCAGACCAACATGTGAGAGGAATGAGTTAAAATAAATAACAGAAACATTAACAGAGATAGAGAAACAATTATTATATCAAGTCATAGCACTAGAATCCTGTAGCATTCAATGGTTCCAATCACAGCAAGCACCAGTAAGACTCAGTTCCTGTAAACTCCAAGCTTTATTAATCACATCCTTGTGAAGGTTACAGCCGAGTTCTCAGTTCTTCATAAGAGAAACAACCAAAAAACAATAATCACCAACCCCTTGGCAGTGTGTGCGAGAGGGTATATATACAATAGGTCTTACAAAATATCTCAATACTGAGTCATTTGATACTTTAACTGTGCTCACCAACTTTTACAGATATCAGATAAGAAAGTTATTGCTACTATAAATGTAAAATAAATGGTCTTCAATGCTGTCAGGCCTCTTTTGACCTTTGGAGGAGGCTGAGTCGGTTGAGCGTTTCTGCTTTTAATGCTGACCGATGTGAATGATGTGTCTTTATGCTCTATCATGCTGAAGCTTTTTCTCAGCCCTGCTACCTGTAGCTGTCGTTGCTGTTCCTTGTGGCTGAATCTTCATGTTGAGGTGGCTCATTCCACCTTTCTGTCATAGTATGTGTATCACACTTTCTGAAGGTGATAACTTATGTATTTTGATGACAAAATTCATATGAAGCCTCTTGTTTATAATAACAATTGTATCATGGAGGCCCACCAATCCTGCGTAGGCAATTGATGCCTCAAAATTGCTTCCATAGTCTCATCTCCCTCTGTGTATTTGTAGAAATTTGGAGGCGTTTCAAACAGATGGTTAATCTCATTCATAATGAAGAATAGATTTTCTAATTTGTCAAAGAGACTTTGCCCAGATGCTGGTCCTGTATCCTGGGAGCTGCTTGATCCTTGGCTGATCTGATTTGCAGCAAATGTGTTCACCCTCTTAGCATAAAATTCATGTGATAGAAGTTTTCCTGCACTATTGAGTAAGTTGGGGAGACCTCTGCCCTGTAATGCAGCAAATTTATCCATGAACCTGTGTACCTCTGCTTGCATGTCTTGGCTCCTTCTGTCCAATGTCTGTACCAGGCTTTTCAGTGTGAGGACCCTCTTAACCAGCTGGATAGTCTCTGTTCTGCTGGTGATCCCAATTGCTGCCAGCTAAGGGCCTGTCCTGTTATTTAGCACATTGATAAATCTGTTGGCTACCTCAAGCATACTGCCTAGAGATGCCCTTGCTCTATGCACTTCCTTTTGTGCTTTACCTATGAGCTCCATTTGCTCATGTATGGTTTCAATATACTGCCATTGGTCCGTTATCGATTGACCAATGTGGGTCCACAAAACTCTTCTGATCTCACCCACCACTTTGTCAAGGGTGAGCTCCTTCTCCAGCTCTTTGATTCTTTCCTTGAGAGCTTTTATTTCTCTCCCTTTCTCAGCCACATTCTGCTTTGATTTATCATATTTTTCATTTAGCTTGGCCAACTCATCCTTGGCTCCATTTAGTTCTGTCATCTGGGCCTCTAGGGCCTGGACCTCATTTAACAATTTTTGCATGTCCAGGCTTGGAGCCTGCTCTGTAGATGCTGCTGCCACTAATGTTGATGGTGTTGTTGTTAATGTGGACGGTGCTGCTTCTGCTTCTGTGTGAGGAGGAGTGGTCTTTGGAGGCTCCTCAAGGTTAATAACCAGTGGAGGGGGCTGAGAAGTCTGACCTCCCTCTTTCTGTTGTAGGGCTGCCTGTAGTGCAGCCTCAGTGTCCTCCAGTCTCCCTTCTGTCTGCACAAGTTGTTTGTGCAGTGCTACCAACAATGTAACTATTTCCTATTCTTGCTTCTGCTGAGCAACCTCATCTATTTGGGGATGAATCGTTGCTGGGAGTTTTAGTTTCTTTCTTAGGGCTGCCAAGTCTGCATCCCTCATCTTCAATAGTGATTGTATTGCTTTGGGATCCTTGGGGTCATGCCCCAGCTCTATAAATATGTCTTCCAAAGACTTGATCCTGTTGTCTTTGGCCAAGGAGGATGCCTTCTCCAACTCTAGTTGGGCAGCTGTATTATTTAGGCTGTTCTCCAGCCTTTTTGCTAACATTGTCTTGTCTGCCAACGTTGCATAGACTATTTCACCCGTTTTCTTATGGAGTTCTATTTGGTCCATCAGGTGAATGTCTTTTGCAAGAACCTCCAGGTTGGTTCTTATGTAATCTGCAGCTGACTGTGGCTGCACCGTGGTGGGCCTGAAATGACTCATGGTCATTTTTCCTTCTGAAATGTCATAGGCTTCGATGAGCCTCTTCTGATTTGTGGGGGCCATCTTCAACAACTGATTGTAGATTTGGAGCCTGAGTGGCTCATTTCTTCTTTTGATATCAGTGAACTGTTGTTTGATGCTCACCTCTGCTTTCTTTTGCTAGCTTGAGGAGCTGACTTCTCCTCCTAGATTTCTCTCTGGTTCCTGCTGGAAGGAACTAGCGAATACCTCCATGCTTGGTGGGCCCATTATCGCTGATTGCCCCATAAGCATCTCTTCTTCAAAGAGGGGATTTAATCTTTGCCTTTTCTCCCCTTGCTTAGTGGACGTTGTGAGGGGAGTCTCTTGCTCTCTGTCTCTTTTCTTTCCTTTTTCCACTTTTTGTGGAGTCTGGAGTACTGAAGTCTCCACTATCTTCTCTTGCCCTGATGGTATGTTCTGTTGGGCTGTTGCTCAGTAGGTGCTGGGGCTTCATCCATTTGTTCTTGCTGCATAGGCTTCCCCTCTTCTTGAGGCTCTTCTTGAGGCTTTTCTTGTTGTTTTTCTTTCTCTTCTTGTTGCTGGTCTAGTTGCTGGTCTAGTTGCTGCTCTACCTCCTTATCTATCTGCTGCTCTGTTTGTTGTTGTGCTCTAGGAGGTGATTGTTCCTGCTCCACCTCCTTGCCCTTGCCTTTACTTGTTTCTTGTTGGGCAACTCCGGCTACTTGCTGCTGGGCTGTGGATGATGAGGCAGCTGCTCCAATTTGCCTTTGATATGCAGAAGAAA
>APFE031186792.1:34675-62462 GCA_000404065.3 Pinus taeda
GACAGCTCTTTGGCCGGGATCATAACTTGACATGCATTGTTTTATCAAGTCTGGCAGCACATTAACTTGAGGGAGGTTGAGATGAGTATATGGGAATCCCAAATTTCCAATGTGTCAGTCCCACTGAGATGCTGGGCCTTGAATTCATTCATCAGCTGAATATTGAACTTAGCTGTCATGGGCATTGAGTCTAACATCTGGTAATCTTTGTCACCTAGGGCTTTCCACTCTAGCTCTCTATGTGGGGCATTTAGAGGTTGAATATTTAGGACTATTGGTGGCGTCTCCATGGCTAAGTAGTGGTTATGACTTGGTGTTGAACTGGTTTCAGCGGGCAGGAAACCACAGAGGGTTAATTTTACAGAAGCAACAGGGTAATGAGGTGTGATAATAGGCAGAATGCTTAGCAAGAGTAATTTTGATAGTTTGCAGGAGTAGGCAACTTAGTTTTCCCTGGTGAATTATGCTGTTTTAGGTTTACAGTCCACGAATGTGCGGACACAATGGGAATTCGGGGAAGGGTAGATATATATAGGTTCAACAGGTGAATTTAGACCCTGCAACTGTGGGGAATGCTAGTTTATCCGGGAATTAACGGAAAAAACAGGTTTGTTTCACTCTTATGAGTTCAGTTTAGGAGAAACATGGACTTAACTTAGCTCTGAAAGGATGCACTGGGTAAATACCTGGTGAATTTCCGGTAATGATGACAAGTGCAGGTGGGTTGTAGGCGTCAGTGCTCTTCAGGATGATTTCAGCAGGTTGGCAGCAGTGGAAGTAATTCTCATGTAGAGGAGAGCTGGTTCTTTCAGTGAGAAAAATGAGAAAAACGTGAAAAAAACGGCTAAATATGGACTTTTGGCTCATTGGCGCGCTTTTTGGATGACGTCAACATGACATCATCAGGTGGGGTCAGGGTCGGGTGACGTCAGCATGACGTCATCGGGTGATGTGGCAGTCTGTGAGTGGTCCACGGGGATTGCACAGGTGGCGGCTACATCAGAGCTCGGGCGGTTGGGGATGCTGATAGGTCGCCAAGCAGACGTGACGTGGGCGGGTCGTGGCGCTGGTGTGGGCAGGGGGTTTAACAAAGCGGTAAGCAGGTTTTCTCGGAGCGCCCTCTATATGGTCGCGGTTTTGTTAGAGGGCACTCCGAGAGAGTCTAGGGGGTGACGCGTGGCGGAGGCCTGACGTCACCCTCTGACAGTTTCTCGGAGCGTATCCTTCGGATGCTGATGTCCGTCCGATGCGATGCGGGCCTATGGATGGGAGGGCCTAGATCCGACGGTTAACGGAGCGATAAGGTGCGTGGGCGATATTTGAGGCGGGGAGAATTAAATATTATTTTCTTTTGAAAATCGCGCTCGGTGGAAACTTTGGAAAAGTGGGTTTTCCGGGTTGTTTTCAGCATATGCGGGTTAATTGGGTTTTGCAAAGGTTTATAGTCAAAAAGCGGGTTTAAGGCTATTAACTCGAGCAAATCTCGGATTAATCCCTAGGATTAATTTTTGGCGCTCTGTGGATTGCGCTCAAATGTTTTTCAGCGCATGAAAACCTTCAAAATCACAGCTAGAGCTATAATGCTCGGGGGCGGGGATACTTAGATTTATTGGGTATTTTGCAATTTTTACATAGTAATAGGGAAATAGGGGTATGGGGAGTTAGATAGTAATAAGTTAGTAGTTAATATGAATGAAAGAGGTGGATGGGGGGGAACACTGAGTCTGTATGAAATCGACTTAGTCTTTTAGGAAGTAGATCAAAATGAAAAGTATTTTGCACAAGGAATGTAGCCACTAAAGAAGCTAGAGCCAACAAAATACTTGGATCTTCTTTGTGAAGTTGGGTGGCACAGGAATGTTAGTTATAAAGGAGATGGGGAAACTGGAAGTTAGATATGCTTCATTTGTTGTAATACTGCTGTGAATCAGAACATCTGCACTGGCATCCTGTTTTTGCCTTTCCTTTAGGTCAGTGAAATGTCACAAACCATGCTTTCTGCAACCCCATCTACCTACCCACTCTATTTCCTAGCATTTTTGTTACTCCAAGGAGGGTGCACTTAGACTTGCAAACCCTTTTGTGCCTTTTCTTTATCTTTGGCTTTCTTTTGATTTTCTATCTAAGGCTACCCTTATTGCTTCCAAGGCCCTAGATTAAGCAGTTGGGAACCTTCTTTCACTACCTATCTACTTTACCTGCCAAGATTGAGCTGTTTGGACAGGGTCCTTTCTCTGATCTAAAACAAAAATTGAAACATGACATGACCCAGCTTAGGCTGTTGGATCACCCATCCAGAAGTAGGGAAGCATTAACCAAACATGTATCTTTCTTCCACAAGAATATGAGATCTTTGCATCACCAAAGTAGATCATATTGGTACTTCCCTTGCCAATCATGAAAAATGAAACCTATTGGTATAGGTAGCTAACAGGTGGAATTGGTATAGCCTCCAATTTTCCCTTTGTGCTAGATCCATTTCATCATTTTGATAAGATCCTTTTTAATAATACCCCAATGAGCTTTGTAGAAGCAGCTTGGAAAGCCATCCAGTCTAGGAGCTTTGTCTGGTTGGAGAGCCCAGATGGCTCCTCTTATTTCTTCTTCTTCTATCTCCTTACTCATGTTGTCATCGATTTCTTTGCTGATCCCACTTGGAAGGTATTGCAGCAAGTCTGAAGAGTCTTCCTCTTCCTTAGTTTTTGTTAGGAGTTCTCTATAATGATCTGAAGCTCCCTGCTTGATAGCACCTTGGCTGGTTTTTAGATTTTCTTCTCTATAAATGATAGAGGTAACGATGTTCCTAATTTTCCCGGTTGTAGTTTGCTTATGGAAAAAAGCCGAATTTTGTCTCCTCCTTTCAACCATAACTACCTAGACTTAATTCTCCATTTCTTCTCTTCTTCTCTATTGATGTGATATAGTTGACAATATAGTTTATCTTCACGATCTTTATCTTCCTGTTGAAATCCGTGCTCCTCAATTGTGCTACGGAGATCCTCCAATTTGGCTTTGGTCTCCCTTTTCTCTTTTTTCGGCTCTGTGTAGCAGTTTTTTGCCCAGTCTTTTAGAGCATATTTAACTCTTTTAATTTTGCTTTCCCAGATATATACTGGTGATCCTTCTATGTGCTGCTGCCAACTACTTTGAATAATACTTTTGACTATTGAGTTATCATTCCACAGAGGACTGTACTTAAAGGGAATAGGTCCCAATGAGCAGTGGGTTTCAAGAACCAGAGATGTGGGGTAGTGATCTGAACCTGTGAAGGGATGGATGAAGGCATAAGCTGCAGAGAAAGTGGAGAGACATGAAACATTCAGCAGGATTCTATCCAACCTTTCCATAATGTTGTTTTTCCCTAGCCTGCGGTTATTCCAGGTGAATCTACGGTTTTTGGGGACTACATCAATAAGGTCACGGTCCTGCACGATAGTCTCCACCTAGTTTCTGTAGGGATCTGAAGAGAAGCAGCCTCCTCGCTTCTCGTTGGAGTGCAAAATGAGATTTAAATCCTCCCCAGAATAATGTTACTATTTTTTCTTCATCTATATTTTCTTTGAGAGTGCCCCAGCATTGCTCCTTTTCTCTATAATGGTTTGGAGCGTATACATTATAAATGACTATCCTTTGATTATTTGTAGTGCTCCCCAGAGTAGTCTTTATCCAGTGTTGATTTATTGTTTCTGCTGTGAGACTCCAAGTGTTTTAGTCCCAAAGCGTTGCGATTCCCCTAGAGGATCCTCTTGATTCAAAAATGTTGCCTTTGTATTGTTTATGATGTGCTATGATTTTTTTCATTTCTTGCTGCCCTTGCTTTGTTTCTTGAACTAATACAACAACTGGTTTCTCTTGATTTATTAGATCTTTTAAGGTAGTTATTTTGGAGGGGTGCCCTAGTCCCCTACTGTTCTAGGAGAGGAATTTCATCATTTCATGTGGGGGTTGGGAGAGTTGCTCGCCCTCCCTGCTCCTTATTTTCTATATATTTGTCTATTTGTCCCAAGATGTAGGACTCTATGGGGTTCTGGGTGCCCATGGATATATCCTTCTGGGTATTTTCATCTCTCTGCTACTTGGCAGATTTCCTTCCTGGCCCATTTCTCTTTTGAGTGTCTAAGCATGCACCATGCTCCTTTGAGTTACTTTTGGTGATTTTAGATGAGGGTGGATCAAGAGGGAGGGTGGAGAAGATAATCAGAGGGAGAGGAGATTCAAGGGCATTGATTTGAGCCACAGGGGGTGGGGTATTATCCTCTAGGGGAGTGAGAATATGGAAAGGGTTGGAGGACGAAGGAGGTGGTTGGGGATGGGGCTAGTATTGTGGTAGATTTCATCTACCTTAATAGACCGAGAACAAGTGGGTTTTACTGCAAAAATGTGTTTTTATCTCATGTTGGATAAAACTCATGTTACTGATAGCATCATAAAAATATCTCCCTGTCATAGTACCTTTGATGTGGGAAGACTTAGATGTATCCTTTATAATGTCTTGAAGCTTCTTCTTGTAATCGTCCTTAGTCATCAATTTGTCATTGATCACAAATAAAGAAGGAAGATCTTTCTTTTTCAATGCATCTATTCTACTGAAAAACCTGTTAACTGCTACCTCCAGACTGTGACATTTCTCTGTCAGTTGTACAACCAAGTTCTTCTTTTTTAGAACTTTCTTTACTTCTAGGATGATTTCTGTTCTGTCATCTACTCCTAGATCATCCAACTCATAATTGTTTTTGGAATTGAGGAACTTTATGATGTTGTTGGTTGTAGTAGGCATTTCTCCCAATTCAACGTTGATAGTGGAAATGGTTTGCTTGGATTTCTCCAACAATTCCTTTTGTTCAAATATAATCCGGATACATGGCCAGATTTCATCTATTTATTCAATGATATTGTTCCATATAATTTTCTTAACATGGGCCAATGTGTGTCCAATAAAGGACTCAATTGCTGACTTCTTCCATACCTCTATCTAATTTTGAGCTCTCTGTAGCTATGTTGCATGAAAAGTCTCAGTATTTGTTTGATGATCTTGTAGAATATTGATTTGAGCCTGCAATATTTGATCTCTTTAGTCTAGAGAGAAATGTTCTGCACTGCATTTGTCAACTGATCTACAGCACTGCCTGTGCTTGTTGTAGAATATGTGGTTGTAGGAATGGTTATGATAGGGAGTGCTTCCAAAGGGATAACAACCATTTTGGCAATTTTCTCCTTTTATTTAATCGTCTTTTCCATCTTTGTCTCCATTTGCTTCAACTATGCACTCTGCCCCATGATGAGCTTCATCATGTGTGTCTTTTGTGTCTCTATTTCTTCAATATCCTTGGCTAGAGGATCTTTTGTAGCTGGTAATTTCAACTGCTTCCTTAATGCTGCTATGTATTAATTATTTTTCCTTACAAGCTCTTTTGCAACATTGATGGTTGCAAGGTTATAACCCACTTTGATCACCAAGTCCTCCAGAGTTTTGATCCTGGTGTCTTTGGCAAGTGCAGATACCTTCTCCATCTTCAGTTGTGACTGAACATTGGCCAATGTAACCAACAATTTAGACAAATTCATAGCAGTGTTAGTGACAGTGGAAAAAATCATTTCCCAGTCTGTTTGTGCATATCTATTTGGTCAATGGGATGTATGTATTTTACATCAAACTCAAATGCTATCTTCTTGTAGTCTGATGTTGCCTTGGGCTGGGGAACCTGTGCCCGGAGGAATGCCATTTTCATTTTACCTTTCTCTGAATCAAAGGCTCACAACAACCTGCTTTGAGAATTGGAAGTTTGCTTCCAGAACTGATTGTAGGTGTTAATCTTCAAGGCCTCATTCCTCACTTTTATCTCCTTAAAAATATCAAATACACTTTTCTCTATCTCCCCTGTAGTAGATGTGTTGGTCTGCATAATTTTCTGCTGATCTTGTGAAGCCGTGGAGGTAATGGGAGACAGTGTGGCCTGATCACCCACTAATGAGGAAACAAATGGCTCATTAGTGGTGATAATTTTCTCTTGCTCTGAATACTTGATGAGGCTTAGCTTTGAACTGAGTTTGGCCTTCTTCCTATACATGATTTTGAAACCTTCATTGAAAATTTTAGTCCCTAAAGGGGAATCTTCTTCTCCGCTTCTCTTGGTTGTTTTCTCGTGCATGATAGGAGTATGTACTGTGGAGGATGGGACCAGCTTCTCCTCTGCCTCTTGTAGGTTGTTCTCAATCAATTATAGCTGGTTTTTATACTTTTCTATGTCTGGTCTGGCTATGTGGAAATAAGAAACAGATTTTTTTTCCACTCTTAACTTAGAAATGACCCCTAATGGATCATATGGCCAGGTGAAACTAAGGCTGAACTGCATTTCTTTTAGTAGCCTATCTGCTTCTTCCTCCGCCGCCCTGTTGTTACAAATGAAAGGTCCTATCTATGTTTTAATTTTGAATTGGGACTTCTTCTTGGCAGCTACAAAGTGGATCTCATCCAGATTGAGCATTTTCTTTATGTACTAGAGAAAAAGTCCTCACTGGGAGGAATTTAGGTAGCTTGTAAGGTGCAACATCACACCCAAATATTCTCAATTATGTATAATTCTAATAGAGGTACCAATCCCCTATTTGGGCTTGGTCTAATAGCTGCAAAATATTTATAATTTCCTCACTAATCCTTGGCTCTGTCCTACTGCCTAAGAGACTAATTGTTGGATGCACAAACATCTCTATGAACTATTTTTATGTGTATTCCTTTTGTTCATTCATTACCATAGTAGTCCAGAACATGACTAATTGTTGATTTCCTTCTTCATCCAGCTTTTGTAAAGAAATATTGACGTTGTCTCCCTGAAAATATAAGAACATATAAACTAACACAGAAGCATACTTGAACACCTCCTTAGTCTAGAATTTGATAAACTACTAATGAATAGAATCTGCAAGAAATTGGGTAAAGTTAAATGTGACGAAGGGCTTAGAATCAACAAAGAAAATGGATATAAATCCTATGATGAACTCATCTACCCACTGATCTGAGTAATAGCCAAGGAGGTAGAAGATAACTATGATGATTTGTTTGGATCTCTCAGGGAAAATAGAGGAGGGATAGGGAGGATTTTTCTTTAGCAATGGGGTATCTTTTGTTTTCTTTATCTTTTGTTTTCTTAAGCGTTTTGGCCCTCTTTGAAAAATCCAATTTCTGGTACTATTCAACAAGTGCTTCTTAGGAAAAGGGGGTGGAATTCTCTACTGTAGGGGCTTGCATCATCTGGTCTATAGCTTGAGGAGTGATAGTGAACAAAATTTCTCAAGTGGGGGCAATGATGGCTCTTTGGCTTGGCAAATAACATGCATGACACTTCCTAACAATTTATGGGGTGCTGTGGGTACCAAGAAAAATATAGTGGGGCAAATTGGATTCCCATAGTTGAATGTCATCGGATTTATTTATATATTTGTCCTTGAGCCAAATATACATCTCAAAAAGGTCAAATTCACAGAGAGTTTCATGGATCTTATAGTCTCTGTTTGCCAAAGGGATGTGGTGAAAATCAATGGGAGGGTGGATGAGGGGACTAACAGGTTCTTCAGGTTCCTTGTCTTTTGGAGGCATCTTTAGATAAGGCTATGGATAGTGGTGAAAACTAGATTACAGGTTTAAGTACACAGAGAGAACTTAGGATTGGTGGACAAAAACATAAGTAATAGCCTAGAACTGAGTGAGCGAGCAATGTTCCCAGCGTGGTGAAGTGTTTGCAATTCAGAATGGTGTACCTGTAACAGAGTGATACCAGTGGCAATGTAAAAACTTTGTAATCGGTTAATGAGCAAAAGGAAGGATTATATAACACTCTTGTTTTACCGTTGATGGTGGCGCGGGTCCATTGAATTAATGGTTAAGCGAATTGACTGCTTAACGACTTAATTTTGGAGGGAGCAGATGTGATTGGTGGAGTCAACAGGCAAATGATGTGGTGGAAGGGGAGTGGTGGGAGTGCAACTAATAGAGGAGTGGTTTTGAGAGGTGGAGTAACTGCTTTTCGGAGGAGGGGGGGAGGCAGTTAACAGTTTCACCTGAGGGGGGTGCGAAATAATGTAGTGCTGACACGTAGCGGCGAGCGCAGTTTCGAATACCACCCATTTCGGACTCCCCCACCCCCCAATGGTAAAGTTCAGATGGGGGGGGGGGGGGGGGGATACACTATGGGCCGTCATATCGTGGGAGGTGGGCGTAGATGAGGTGAGAGTTAGTAGAGTGTTAATGTGACGTGATAGGGTATTGGGTGGGGTCGGTAGAAATTAATTTAATGCATATTGGGGGGAAAGTTGGGGTGTATAGAGGGGTAACAAAACTTAGGAATAGGTGGGTGGATGAAAATATGAGTGGAGGGGTGACTTTGGGGTTTTGAAACTTAGGAATAGGGGATTAATACACCAAAATTAATTGATATATTAATCTTTAGAGGAAAAATTTACTCCTTTGCCTTTTTCTTTTGCACATAAAAATAATACTTGACATTTGAATTTAGGATAAAATATTCATGTTTTTCATCTAACCACCATAGTGCTTCTACCTACCCTTTTGCATTTCATTCTTTTTCTAAGCTAACATTTTCTCTTCTTGCTTTGCAGGGTGCACTTAAGTTAGTAGACCCAAATAATTTTTTTTTTTGTACATCTACCTTATCCTATCATTTATTTCGCCATCGACTCAGATTAAACTATTTAGTCAATTTTATTTCTACCTAGCTATTGATTTACCAAGTTTAAACTGTTTGGTAAACCTTCATTCACTAATCTATTTAACAGAAATTTAAATGTGTTCAGTCATGATTAAACTGTATGACCTAAACAAAATTTTAATCATTGTGGCCTTCAAGAACAATTTTCACAAAATCCTTATTTGAAAATGGAATAAAATATCTAACTTATCAATAGTGGCACTTGGACTTGCAACACTTCCAATCTTATTTTCTATTTTTCTTTTGTGGGGTTCATATTTTTATTTTTATTTTTCTAACATACCCTTTTTTCATTTTCTTTTTCTATTTTTCTGGAAATCATTTGAATATTAAAATTTATGTACAATATGAAATCACAACAAAATTCTAAATCACCTTGAGATCCTATAATTTATAGGACCCTAACAGTGGCTCTAGCTGGGGATGGCACTTCTCCAAGTGAAGTGTCAAGAACATATGATCAGTAGCCTTGAGTAATCCATTTCTGAAATGTCTTCATCTAATTTCTTTGCTATTTAGGATACTATTGGTAGCTCATCAATCCAGGCGTAGGGCCTTCACTACGGGCTTTAACCTTTGTTAATAAGTTACCCAATCAAAACTGTAAAGGCTATGATATTTACAATGATGAAAGAAAAATTTATAGGCTAGGAAATGTAGTGTTTCAACATCCTACCATTGGCAGGACCTCCACATATCTCTGCTCCATCTATGATCTGGTTTTAAACAGGAACGCAAAAAATTACAGAGATAACCATAAATATAGAGATACAACAGAAATAATACTTCATTTCATTAACGTAAAATACTGAAATGTGCTTAAAAATAGAAATGGAAATAAACTAGCTTGGGAGATGGTAGCTTATCTCTGAGGAGAGATGTGGTGCCTACATGCCTCTGAACTGTCTTACAATGAGGTTTGAAGGCCTATGTATTGTTGAGAAACAATGGGAAAACCTAAACATCCAAAACCCTAACCCTAGGAGATGAAGTGCCAAACTATGGGCCCAGTTTTGGGTAAATTAGTACATCAAATTGCCAGGGTCGTAACTTTGGCATACAATCTTCATTTGATAGGTACAATACCTCTTTAGAAATATCTATCCGATTACTACAACTTCTTGAAGAGAAACATCAATCCATAGACCCATGTTGCTCCCAGTTTTCCCAAAAAACATCATTTAGGGCCTCAAAACGATGTCAGAAGTTCAGGGCTCAAAAACTTGCTAAAAATAGTAAATTGTGATGCAAGTAAGGAAACTGAAAAACTGAAAGAAAGAATGGTGGGGCTCCAAGTGGAATTGGTGGGTGGCCACTAATATCCACTTGGATCATTCCTCCCCCCTTAGGAAGCAATGGTCCCCATTGCGTTGAGTTCTCCATGAGATGAGGAAACTTCTGCTGAGCTTGGTCCCTAGTGAGCCACTTGCCATGGTGAAGGAGTTGGCCTGCTTTGACAAATCGATACAATTGGATCTTCTACTGGTGAGTGTGCTTGATATTTGTGTCCATGATTCAATCAGTTGCATCTTGTTCCAAGCAATCTGGATTTAACTCTGTTGGTGTGAGTTGTTTTGCAATGTCAGATGTGTCTAGTAATGGTGGAAAGTATGGCTAAAGGTGGTCGACATTGATCACTGGGTGCAGGCCAAGGAATGGGGGAATGCTGAGCTCAAATGCATTATCTCCCATAGCCTTGGTAATGGTGTAAGGACCATATCAGAGTGGTCTGAGTTTTTGATAGGCTTGGGTAAGGCATTCCTTTTGCAAATGCAATCAAACTTTGTTGCCCACTTGAAACTTGTGTGGCACTTGATGTTGATCATGTCACTGATTGTACTTGGCATTTAATTTCTCCAGAATGTCATGGACCTACTGGTAGATATGTTGGATGTGCTCAATGAAGTTGTTTGCCCTATCTGTTTCAGATTCGACATGAGCTGAATCTGACTGAGTAGCTACAAATGGCATGGCCACATCAATGGGACATAGTGGCTAGAATCCCAAGCCCACCTAAAAAGGGCTATGGCTGGTCGAGTTGTGGAGAGCTCAGTTATAGTTGTGCTGAACATAAGGGAGGCTCTCATCCCATATGTGTGGATGCTTTGAGTTGTACATCCGCAAAATGTGTATGATCATTTTGTTGACAAGCTTTGTTTGGCTATCAGTTTGGGGATGGAAGGCTGTGGACTTAGTGAGTTTGGTGTCTAGCATCGACTAGAGACTGGACCAAAATTTGTTGAGGAACCTACTATCCTGATTTGAGATGATAGACTATGGGATCCCAAAGTGTACCCACACTCGTTCAAAGAAGATTTTAGCAGTGGCTTTTGCTGTCATATTCTTCTTGCAGGCCATCGTAATAGCCATCTTTGAGAACTTGTCGATGACCAAAGAAACATAGTCATTTCCATGCTTAGTAGAAGAAAGGCCCGACACGCAATCCATGGAGATGGATTCCCAAGGTCAACTAGGGGTATGTAGTGGAGTATAGAGGCCTTGCTTCTTGATGGTCGGCTTGGCAATGGCGTAGACAGTGCAAGATCTTATGTAATTCCTGACATCCTATCAAACATTCAGCCAATAGAAATACTTTTTCAGTATTGCCACTGTTTTCTCGACCCCGAAATTCCCAGTAGCCCAACTATAGTGTGCTTCCCAAATCATCTTGGCATGCTCGCTTGAATGAACACAAAGGTGACCCAAGTGGCATAACAGGGCATCCTGGAGGTGAAAATATGGAACATGTTGACCCTCCAAGAGTGTTTGGTATGTGTTGCCAAATTCTAGGTCAATTTTGTAGAAAACTAGCCAATCAAAAGTCTCATGCCCATAAGAGGTTTGCACAGTGGTTAACGCCATGATCAATGGTTGACTGAGGCAATCTACAAAATTGTTGGTGCTACCCTTCTTATACTTGATATGGAACTATTGCAGGTATGTGGACCACTTCTGATGGCGATCATTCTGCAACTTCCCTTGCATCTGTATGAACTGCAGGGGCCAGTGTTTTCTGTGGATGACCGTTTCCTTCCCCAAAATGTAATGCTTCCATTGTCTGTAGGCCTGCACAATGGAATACCTCTCTTTGTCATAAGGGGATACTTCTGAATTGTGTCTGAAAGTGTCTCACTATGATATGCCACTGGATGCCTGTGTTGAGTAGGGACTGCCCCAATAGCATAGTCAGAGGCATATGTATCGATCTCAAATGTTTTTTGCAAGTATGGTAATGCGAGCACCGACGCCGAGCAGAGGTGATGTTTCAACTCTGTGAATGCCTTTTGTTGAGAATCAGACCAAAATAATTTTTCTTTCGCTCCTACCTTGGTGACTTAACTCAAGGGCCAAGTGATATGAGAAAATCTCAACACAAACTTGCGGTAGAAGTTGGCAAGACCCAGAAAGTTGTGGAGTTCCGTCATAGTGGTTGGAGATGGCCAATCCGGAATGACTTGGATCTTGGTTGGATCCACATGCACCCCCTGTTCATCAATAATGTATCTCAGATAATGAACTTGGGTCATGCCAAAAGTGTATTTCTCCAAATTGGCACATAACTTGTGTTGCCGCAGTGTTTGGAGAACTTGTAAGATGCAGTGGAGGTGCCCTTCCCAACTCTGGCTGAAGATCAGGATGTCATTCAAGTATACCACTACAAATGAGTTGGTGAATGGCCACAAGATGTCATCCATTATCCTCATGAAGGTTGTAGGAGCATTCTTCAACCCGAAAGGCATAACCAACCATTCGAAAAGGCCCTCCTTGGTTTTGAAGGTAGTCTTCCACACATCGAAGGGTTCAATTGGTACTTAGTGATATCCTGCCTTCAAATCGATCTTGCTAAAATATTTTCCTCCCTTCAGTTGGTCCATAAGGTCATCAATCCATGGGATCGGGTACCTATTCCGGACAATGATCTTGTTCAGCGCCCAGTAGTCAATACTGAGTCTCCAAGTCCCATCCTTCTTCTGTACCAACATGATCGGGCTCCCACAGGGTGATGAACTTGGTCAGATGTGACCTTTCTATATAGATCCTGAATTTCCCTCTTGATTTCATCGTTCTCTAGAACAGAGCATCAATAGAATGGTCCATTGGGCAGTGCCGCACCTGGGGTCAGATCGATGGAGTGCTTAACCTGACAGTGCAGAGAAACCCCTTTGGGGGAGGTGAAGATGTCCTCGTACTCCTCCATGACCCTGTCCATCTGTAGTTGTCGTGTGGAGGGGCCTTGTCTGGAGGTCGTGGCCACCATCCTCTTCTTTCCTTGAGGGCATATCATTAGGAAAACAAATTTCCCAATTTTGGAAATGAGCTTACTGCATTGTTTTGCAGTAACCAAAGAGATGGCAGTAGGCAGTGCTACCTCCGGTATCATATACAACTTATTTCCCAAAGTAGCAATAACAGCACGAGTCCTTGAATCATATACAACATGTCACCAAGTATGGTTAGAATGATAATACATCACAAACATCAAGGGGATCAATGTCACACAATACCTCATCTATGAAGGGCTTGATGTTGTATGGAAGGCGACACTACTGGCTCACACAAAGATCCCGTCCTTGGTGAAGCCACCAGATGGTGTACAGTTGTGGATGTGCTGTGGTCAGTAACCCTAGCTAGTTCACAACCTCTACTGAAATGAGGTTCTTTTGGCTCCCACTGTTGACAATGAACTATAGCGGGGAGCCCTTTACCCACGTCTGGGAGTGGAAGAGGCACTCCTCTTCCTTTGGATCTCCATGTTCCTCCTTCTGGATCTTTGTGTTGGCAACAATGGTGTTGGGCTCTGCATCGATAATTTGCTTCCCTTTGTCATTCCCCTTATTGGATTCTAACTCAAAGTCTGAATATGCATATGATTTCGAAGAATTTAGCTCTGCCATCAGTGATTTCTTGGCCCGATACTCACTTGTGTTGTGAGTGGATCTCTTATGGAACTCACACCACTTTCCTATGTCCTTCTTTGGCTTCGTGGTGTTGTTATTTGTTTGTAGCTTTGGCGGGTTGTCCTGGGCCGATCTGCCTTGGCTTTGTCCTTTTTTCAATGGTTTGGGGGCGCCTTTACCTTGCTTCGGATTTGCAAATCCAAAGTCTCACTTCTTCTGTTTAAAATTCTGCTGAATCTTGACAATGTATCAGTATGTTGTGCTGAGTGAGGAGATGTGCAGGAACTCCATCTCATATTAGATGTACCTATGTATGCAGTCACAATATTTGAGTAACAAATGAAACTCAGAATCCTCGATACCCAAATTTGTGCGAAGGGTATGTGTTATCACAAAATCAATCTCTGAAGGGGATGCTAATCGGATAGACTCTATGTAACTGTTTCAGACCAATCTTTTGACTAAGGATTAGCCTCCCTAGCCCGAGAGGGCTCTCTCTAAAAAGTTATTGATTTTGTTTGTTGATAAGAGGGCTAACTCTTGTGAAGTACAGTTAATAAACATGTTGGCTGGACAGACAGTACAAAGACTTCCATTGGGCTTATGGAGTTGATCATATTCAATAAAATATAACACTGCTCATGCATAGAAGTCAGGGCAACAATGCTTAAATACTCAAAACATCATCTCATAGTAACCTCAGTTTACAAATATACACAGGAAGTTAGAGCAGCATAAGTGAATTCTGAGTGATTGTGTATTCATACAACTGTAAAAACATTAAAGATAAAACAAAACCACATATCTTGAGCATTTGAAACACTGTAAGAATCCTGAGAATATAAGCAGTAAATTATATTACCCAACTGAGTTTTTACACAAGTCAAAGCAATCCCTGTTTCTCCAATTATCCAACCCTGATTACATAGATGATTCAGCTATATATAGAAACAAGAGTCTAACTACTTGGAGCTTCCTCCTCCAGCATGAGGGGAGCTCGATGACTGCCACTAATGACACCTATCTGTTTTTAACAAACTTATTTAATACATTAACTACTAACAGAAGTTCTAAAGAGTTCTAATTCGGTTATAACTCTAATTCTATCTTCATCATAAATTGATTCCTCCTTGCAGCTTTGACACTTGGCTTCATCTTCGTTTGGCTGAGATGGCATGAGATGAGTCAAGTAATGTCCCATGTTGGCCTTGAATACTGGAAGCCTTGATCTGCTCCATGTTGGCTGTAAATATCCCTAAAATTTCGGTTCTGGTCTCCCATTACCTAGCATCACTGAGTATGCAGCAGTAGGTCCTTTAATTCTTTAATAACCAGATAATATATGGCATTACCACGTTCCTGATATGTTGGAGGCTTCTTTACTGTACAGGTGTGCCAACCAAAACTTTTCGTATGCAGCTCCCTTCAAACCCTAATCACCGAGGATAAAGTGGCTTTATAACCAAAAATTCCAAACTTAGCTTATAACATTTTACCTTTTACTAAAGGTACAGCTGGTAAACGTTGAATGGCTGTGGCAGCTTCCTTTGATCCCTTCCATGTCACCTAGGTGTTTTCTTTGCAAATTTCTGAATATTTCATCAAGCTGTTTGCCTATGTTTAAAAATCAACACCTACAGCAGTTTCGTAGCGCGCTGTGAAACTGTTTTAAACAATTTCAATTTTCTCTGTGACTTTAACTGCTCTGCCACCTGATTTCAAAATTCCTTTTTACCTTGGATATATATAGCCGTGTTTACATGCCTTCAAAATAATGAACTTAAGAAAATTTTTACAAAACTTTGGAACAACACCTTACTCAGAATCAGCAATTTCATTTAGCAGCTAATTTATTTAGCTGCGCTTTCAATTTCGCAACCTCCTTTTCCATGGCTTTGATTTCAGCTTTGGCAGTCTTCATCTTAGCCATTTCACTTTCAGTTGCTTCCAACTAGTCCTTTGTAGATATGATATTTCCTCCTTGGGAAATGATGCCTTTTTTATTTGAACCTTTTTTCTTGATTTCCTCTGCCTCCTTTGTTCTGGGCAGTTTCTCAGCTTCCCTTGCTTGCTTTCTTGTAAGAGGTTTTTCCTTTATTTCCTTTGCCTCCTGTGTTCTGGGCAATTGCTCAGCTTCCCTTACTTGATTTCTTGTGAGGGGTCTCCTTGGTTTGAAAATAAACTCCTCACCTGGTTAGTTAAACCTCAGTCTTTTTGCCACTTTAGATTTCTTAGTGCTTTCCGGTGTTGACTGTGTCAAGTCAATGTGCATTGGTTCAATGTGTGTCGGCCCAGCTTGATCAAACTCAATAGCTTCCAGCAAATCATTCAAGCTGGCCTTTGATACCGGACTTTCCTCAACAGCCACTGCTTTGCCCTTTTCTTTGATCATTTGACTCCTTGTTCTCACCCTTGACATTTTTTCAGATTCTTTTGGCCCAGGTACAGTCTTCTTATGCTGGGCTTCTCCTTTTGCTGATGGCTGAGGCTGCTCTTTACTAACCAGTGACTTGACTGACTTTCTTAGCTCTGATTTTACCCTCCTTCTATCCTTAGCTTCCTTCTGAAGCTCAACAATTGTGGGCTCTTTAACTGACTCTTCAACTGACTGTTCTTTTTCTTTAATGGGTCGTGGAATCAGTCCTGTTTTAATTTGAAAACCCGCCATGAAAATGAACGAGTCCCAATCCCTGCCTATTTTCTGAAGACCATTCAAAACTAACAACTTGACCAGACCATGGTGAAACAGAGATGTTTCATAGTCATCCTTTCTTAACTGCACTTTGTCACACATTTTGCTCAGACTTCGAAACAAGTAGAAGTGGATGTCTATGGATGCTTTACCAGTAAAATGTAGCAGCAACTTGAAGTGGCAGGAATAGACTTTATTATATCTTCCCTTACAAGTTAGGTACTTCTGAATACAAGTGAGAAGCAAGGCATAATGCTCCTTAATATAATTTCTAGGCACAGCCTTTGTCAGGTCCTCATTCACATACGCCTCTTTCAGGAATTCTTTGCATGGACTCATATCAAACTTGAAATTCTTAAACCATTCATGTCCCTCTCTCGGAATCTCAGTTACTGCAGCTATTTCGTCTGGAGACACTTTAACTTCTAACATAGCTATTTTAGAATTCAAACCGGTGAAGTTTAAAGCAAAATCCTTTGTTACCTGAACATGGCCACCCTGCAGTTTCTGGCAGAAATTCCAACAGCCAGCATCCTGGAAGGCTTTCTTCACACCCTCATCTCTTAATGTTAAGTCCAAACCTTCAGGCTTTGTTCTCTGGCATTTTCTGGACCGGTGTCCTCTCTTCTCCATCTCGCCTTTGAAACTTTCGCACAGACAGTGAACAACAACTTCAACTGGAACAGTAATTCGATCCTTTCTTCCTTTTGGCTCAGCCTCGCTTGAAACAGGCTATCTTGAAAACAGCTTTACTTGCAAACTCACATATAATCATCACACGGGCTGGTCACTTATGCACATTCACAAACATCACAAAGATATATGCATAGTAAAACTCATTTGGATTGATACTGATGCGCATGTCTGCAAATCTATTAGTGGAGTGATGGTTAATGAGCGTTTGGGAGGTACGAAAAACTGACATGAGAGGACGGGAATGGTGACTCATGAACGAACTTAACCTTTTTGGAAATATTCGCTGCAAAACGCACGAATCTGCGATTTCGCAGTGCGTTTAATTTTGAATTGTCATAATGCGCTGCGAAACGGCTTGATGGTGATGCTGCAAAATGGCTAAACAATGATTATGCAGCGAAACGGACCAATAAGAGACTGCGCTGCGAGATTGGGGAAAGGATTGGTGACATGGATTAGACAAGACATGTCTTATGGAAACATAATGTTGGAGGATGACCGATAGGATTAGAATATGCTTCACATCAAACCTCTTTAAAGCTTCAACCCTAAGTAAGAAACATAGACTAAAAACAATTTAACACCAATTTTTAGGCATTGGACTTTGGGCAAAGGGTTATATACAAATGTTTACAGTTCTAAGTGATAACAGTGGCTCCACTTGGGATAGTGTGCTCCTGTAGTACACTAAGAACTTGTAGATCCAGTGCTTTATCCATTTCCTAAAAAAAAACACACATGAAGTTGACAAGCATTCCTTTCTAGCTTTGTGGGCCTTCTCTTCGGGCTTAAGCTCTTCTGTTCAACTTGTCATTTATTTTCAACAAGAAAAATTCTTAAAACGGTTATATACAATGTTCATGAGATACTTGGCAGAATTTTCATTGATTGTAATGCTTTAAGAACCTGCCATTAACAGGTCCTCCAACATATGGTGCTCCATCAACTTCCTGCAGAATGTAGGTGTTATTTCCATGGAAAGAAGAAATCTGATATGGCCCTTTCCACAAATTTTCAAACTTACCATGTTTACCTTTCTCTTCAATTCTGGCTTCCCATTTCAGGACTTTATCATTAATCTGAAAAGTATCCTCTTTGATCTTCTTATCAAATGCTCTTTTGACCCTATTCTGATTTTGCTGATGACTATCAAACACCTCACTTCTTTTCTCCTGCAGAGCTATTAGCTGGCTGATCCTTCGCTGTATAGCATTTGGTTCCTCCTCTAATCCTTGAATCAGCTTCATTACTGGTACCCCGAGAGATGTTGGGAACATAGCCTCTGCTCCATACACAAGTTCATATGGTGATGTTCCAATGGACCTCTTTGTGCAAATTCAGTCAGCCCACAAGGCATACTTTAATTTCAAATGCCAAGCCTTTTTATTTTCTTGCAGCAGCTTCTTAATAATTCTCACAAGACTCTTGTTTGAGCTTTCTGCTAAGCCATTTCCCTGTGGATAATAAGCAGTGGAATGACCAAGGGAGATGTGATATTGATGACAAAAATTTATCATTCTTTTAGACTTAAAAGCCTGAGCAATGTCTGTGATAATCTTGATTGGACAACCAAACCTTGATAAGATGTTATTCTCTAAAAAGGAAATTATTACTGAGTCATTTGCTTGCCTGGTAGGTATTGCCTCTATCCATTTTGTAAAATAATCGGTGGCTGTGAGAATCCAACGATGCTGTCCTGATGAAGGTGGATGAATTTCCCCTATAAAATCTAATCCCCACTGCTGGAAAGGTGCCTCAACATAAATAGGAACTAGTGGCATTGGCATGAGCTTTCTCTTACCTTCAAAAACTTGACATTCATGGCATGCTGCTATCTTTTTATAAATATCTCTGAACATAGTCAGCCAAAAATATCCAGCTCTCAAAATTTTGTTTGCAGTGGCTTTCCAATAATGATGACCTCCACAATCCCCTTTATGAAACTCATCAATTACTTTATCAGCTTCTTCTTCAATGAGACAATTTAATAATATTCCTCCTGCATCCTTCCAAAACAAATTTTGATCATATACAAAATATCTGAGAGATTTCAACTTAGTGAACCGAGCTTTAGATTTTGAAAGGTTATCAGGGGCTCTATTATAATGCAAGACAAATGCTACATCCTTATACCACTCGAAGATCAAAAATTTTCTGTTGATTTGGACCAATTCTTCTTCATTCTCAGAAATTTATGATATTTCTGTGCTAAAATTGATATCAATGTAGTCCAGGTTTGACTGAGTCAACAATTTTTCTAAGCCTTGACCCTTTACCAACTTGGTGGGCTTAATTTCAATGTCATACTCTAACAGCTTTGCTATCCATTTCCCTCTTTTTCCATCTGGGTCAGCTTGTGTAAGAATATCTTTTATAATAGCACTTGGCACGTATGCAACAATATGAGAATGCAACACATAAATTCTGAAATCCTTAATTGCTTTCACCAATGCATATGCTTGCTTTTCTAAGATATTATATTTCAGTTCAGCATTAGCCAATGTCTTGCTAAAGAAAGAAATGGGTTGTTCAATACCTTGACTTCCCTTTTGCAACAAGACTCCAGCTATTGTATCTTCAGAAGCAAATGTGAAGATCAAAAACTCTTTGGTAAAATCAGGGCTGATAAGAACTGGTGCTTGAGAGAGTGCCTTTTTGATCTCTTCAAATGATTTCTTTGCCTCAGCTGTCCACTTGAAATCTGCTCCTTTCTTTAACATTTTTGTTATATGTTTGACCACCTCAGCAAAATTAGGAATGAATCTCCTAACAAAATTAACCTTTCCAAGAAAAAGATTGACCTTTTCTTACTCCTTGGCAATCTAGCCTTTGAATAGCACTAACTCTATTAGATCAAATCCTAATTCCCTCTTCAGAGATAATATGTCCAAGCAATTTGCCAGAAGTTAAAGCAAAGATACTTTTGGTTGGGTTTAAAGAAATACCAAACCTCCTACACTTAAGCAAGATCCTTTCTAGGTGCTTTAAGTGGTCTTCTTCCTTCTTTGAAAAGACTATGATATCATCAAGATATACCACCACTGATTTATCTTTTTCTTCAGCGAAAGCAATGTCCATAGCCCTCTGGAAAGTGGCTCCTGCATTCATGAGGCCAAAGGGCATTTTTGCATACATAAATGTGCCCCATGGTGTAGTGAAAGCTATCTTCTCCTGATCATCTAGATGAACAAGGATCTGATTATACCCTGAGAAGCCATCAAGCATAGACATCCTTTATGAACCAACAATATTTTGCAAAATGAAATCCATTTTGGGAAGAGGGTAATTGTCCTTCAGTGAAGCCTTGTTTAAATTCCTGAAGTTTATACAAATTCTAATCTCCCCATTCTTTTTCCTAACTGGTACCAAGTTAGCAAGCCAATTTGAAAATCTGATTGGAACAATAATCTTGGCATCAAAAAGCTTTTTTACCTCCTTTTCAATTAGTGGCATCAGAAGAGGATTAATCCTTCTTAATTTTTGCTTAAAAGGCTTCTCATTTTGCTTAATTGGGATGGTATGTTGTATGATTGAAGAATCATACTGTTTCAAATCAGCATAGCTCCATGCAAAAACATCAATAAATTTCTTCATCATTTCAACATATTTGACCTTCATATCAGCTGATAAAAACTTTGAAATTTTGACTAATTTGGGCACAACTGAGTCACCTAAATTACAGATTTCTATTTCCTCTTCATTTGCTTGCAATCTTGGTGCTTTAAACACATCATTTTGATCAAATAATTTTTCAAGTGGAATAAGGCCTTTAGGAATTAGGTTGTTTTGTAGCTGCAACACTTCAGACTTTTCTTTTGTCTCTGTTAACATATTCTGCTGATCAATTTGATTATGCTCAAACTCTTCTTTCAATTCTATGAAATTTCTTACTTGCTGATCATCTTCAAAGACCTGCTAGTTTAGGATATTATCTGGGATAACTGGTCTATGGCGGACCTTCACCTCATAGCTATCCGAATCATGTTTAGGAATAACAAACAGACTGGCTGCCACAGCAAGAGAATCTGCAACATAATTTTGATCTCTGGTTTTTATACTGAAGGTATAGGATTGAAATTTTTCCAATAATTCCAACACTAAATTTCTGTAGGCTCTCATCCTTGCATCCTTTATTTGATATGTACCTTGTACTTGCTTAATAATCAGTTCAGAATCTCCACAAACAACAATGTTCTTTGCCTTCAATTCTATCAATGTTTCCACGCCTAACACTAGAGATTCGTATTCAGCCATATTATTGCTACAATCAAAGTTTAGTTTGTATGACAGAAACTTACTTTCATCAGTTGGAATAATAATCCAAATTCCAGCTCCTGCCCCTTCTTTCCCTGCTGCTCCATCAAAGTATAATGACCAACAACCCATGATATCTTCTTCATCTCCTGGCTGTCCTTCATGACTCTGATTTTCTGCTGATTTTTCTTCTAATTCTCTCCCAACTGACTCATTAAAAAGGATAGCTGAACCAAGACCAGTATCACATGAATAAATAGGAAAATTTTGAGGTTTTTCTTTGCTACTCACCATGTAGGCCATCCTTGTTTCACGGTACAACCTCCTTTGCTCACCAAATACTGGAATAGTAGCATATGTGAGACCCATCTGCATCGTGCCCTTGATTTTAGCTGCCCAAGACCTTGAAAGCAACATTCCAAACTTAGGTGGGATGTCTGCAACAACAATATCCATAACAGTAGTTTTTGCTGGAATTTGTTGTAGTCCCACAACCACATCCTTTATCAAACCTATGCAATGAACTCTCTTAGAATCAAAGGAGAATAAATCCTTATATGGCCTAGTAATTTATAACCCCAATCTCTCCATAATTACTTTAGGCATAAGATTATGTGATGCTCCCGAATCTAACATAGCATTATGTAAAGTCATATCATGAATAGTAATGCTTATGTAGAAAGGAGGGAACACTTCATTTTGTTCATCCTCAAGCCTTGGACCCAAGCAGATAATAGGATTATCTTCTTGTACATTTAGGATATCAGCCACCCCTGGTTATGAATTAAGCATTTCAACAATTTTGCTTCTAAATTTATCCACCTTGAGAATTTCATTAAAAGGAATTGATATCTTAATTTTTGCAATCTCATTCTCAATATTAAAAATAGAGGTAGACTTGTCACCTTCCTTAGGAGGAGAAAAGATTTGAATGTCCCTTTTGTCAAGAGGAGGATCAACCTTATTTTCACCTACCTTTGCTTTCTCCTTTTTATCATCAGCTGTCCTTGAGGTATTCTTCTTGAATTGTGCTTTGTCTGTTGTAATAGGAACATCTCTATTCCTGAGATTATACTGCTTTTGTATCTCAAAAATAGCATGCTGATAGCCCTTTAAAAAATCTGAAGGTTCTTCCTCTGACTTTGTCATGCTGGACTCATCATGTTCCTCTTTGGTCAAGAAAATTCCTGACCCTTCTTCATCAAAGCAATGAATAGATTCCTCAGGTACTTCAGGATCTTCTTCTTCATCCACCAAGTTTTGTTGAAAAGGAGGTCTCACTTGAGAATCTGCCTGCTGATTTTTATTGTCTCTTGGCCTTCGCTGATTTTGAGGCCTTCTAAATTGAGGGTTTCTAAATTGAGGCTCTTGCTGTGCTTGGGGAGCAACAGTATTCCCAAGTGCTAATTGATCCATCAACTTTTCCATGGTTCTCATCATGGTTTCAAACTTGTCCTCTTGAGCAGAAGTAGAAGGCTTCTCCTCTTCTTTTATCTTAGTCTTTGCCATTTTCGACTTTTTGACAGCAAGCATATTCGCATCTACCTTAACTGCATCGTTTTGCATGTCAGCCAGAGTAGCAGACTCTCTTTCTCTGAGTAAAAGAGAGAAATATGAATCAAATGACTCAGCATATCTTAACTGTGCCAAAGCTCCAGGAGGTTTCAAGTGTGCTGGAATAGAATTATATAACCTTATTAAACCTCTTAGAAAATTTTTGTACAGTCTCATCTGAAGCTCTTCTTAGATTATTCTATTCAGTGAGGGCTTGAACAGGATTAGTTTTATTTCCCCATTTCCTCAGAAAGCTATCTTCAAACTCAGCCCAACTATGAATGCTACCAGCTGTTAGGGCTTTAAACCATTTTCTGACTTCCCCAATGAAAGTCTGAGCAAACAATCTCAGCTTTACATCTTCATCATCCACTTCATACCTATCAATAAAATCATTGAATCTATCCACATGTTCTTCTGCAGTAAAATCTTCATCCCCTCCCCATGTTGGAATCCTAGCAGCATATTTATTTGGAAGATCATGTAAAACAGTAGGGAGATCTAGAGGAGCATACCTAGCAGGTACAACCATAATGAATGGAGGAGCAGTGACCAAAGGTATTGTATGACCAGAGGGAGAAGATTTAGTGTGAGATGATGTCTGAGAACTGTTTGGACTAACAAAGGCAGAAGATAAAATACTGGTACGAAAAGGACTGTTTGGACTTTGCAAACTATTAGCACTTGAGATTTCACCTAGGCTGAGATAGACAAACCTCAAAGCTACATCAAACCATTTCACCTCGTAGCTAGCCCTACGAGGTATGAGAAGGCTCTCTCGGGTCAAACTCGGTGGATTTTTCAATAGGATGAGTTAACCAAGTAGAAACACGGATTTTAGGCTAGTAAACTAATAAGGGGGGGTTGATTTAAAGTTTTTGGGTTTTTTGGTGGCAATTGGAGGGAGTGCAATTCAGGGTGCGGGGATTGAGCTCAGTTTTTGCAGGTGGGTCTTTGGGGCAAGGTAGGAGTTTATGCTAATGCCTTTAGCTGAAATAGATGATCAAGGAAGAAAGAAGAGAAGCTAAAGAGGGAAAACAATGAATTCGAATCCTCTCTAGACAGTGGAAAACATAAATTTTAAACAAAATTGAAAGCTGAGCATGGCATGCATGAATTCAAAATTTATCACTTCTTTTGTTCAAATAGAAGTAAGAGATTAAGAAATGGAATACATAAACACACTTACAATGACAAGTAGGAAACACACCATCAACATAATAATCCACAAGAATCCACAATGAAGTCTGCAAAACCCTAGCCTTCCTTTTCCTCAAATTGCAGAAATATAAGTCAAAAATACAATAGAGCTTCTCCCTCTAGAGTCCAACCATGAAAATGAGAAAGAGAAGGCATAATATAGAAGGTCTAACCTCTTCCCCCACCTCTAGGGGTCGAACTCAGCTTCCTAGGAGCTATTGCAACTAATTCTAAATCAGTCACTAGATAATAGGCCAGCACAACAACTTGCCTCTAAAAGTTAGGAAGCCTATCCATGCATTAAATATTCACTATTTACATCAAAGAAGCTTCTAGAAGAGGTAAAGAAGAGTAAAGTATCTAATGCCATGAAATTTACACAAGAATCCATCAATTACATGCCCAAATAGTCAACCAAAGTGAAAACAGTGCTTAGCTGGCCGAACTTGGTCAAAAACTGGCAAATTTGCCTGAGTGGTCGCACCTCTGGCTCGAGTGGTCACACCTTTTAGCAGCTCTTCTTGAGGGCCTTCCCGGAGTCCAAATTAGGTGCAGGAGAGCTCGTTGGAAAGGTCTGGAAGTCTACTTTCCAACCCAACTGTAATTTCTGAATTTGAGGTATATTTGACCCCTCAAAAATCAAATCACCCAAGACTGCTTTCTGCAACTCAAAAAAGGGGCAGAAAGTCAAAATTTTCATGTATTTTGAGCTTTTGGGAGCCCAAATCTTCACAAAATTTGAAACTCTTCCATAGGCAAGTGTAATTTTGCATGAAAAATCCAACCATGTAGAGTTTTCCCCGTTCCGAGCTGTCCCCACGACTGGTCGCGTAAGGGGTGAGACCACTCGAATGGCCAAAACCTGTAAAATTCCCAAAAATGTCAAAAATGCCTCAAAATTCTCAAAATCTCTTAGGTTTGCTGCTAGGAGGAAGATAGTGAGTATCATGGTGAGTGAGCAAAGCCTCAGCCAAGATACTGAGCGGGTTGGTCTTCTTCTTCCTCTTGCGGACCTCGCTCAACCTTCTTTGGAACACCTTCATCTTCGCCTTGCAAACATGCATCCTTGCCCAGTAATGGTTTTTCATGTTCCTTAGCAACTTGTTGTTCCGATTGGCCTTAGCCAACAGCCCCTCTAAGTGTGTGTTCACTCGGATAAGCATGGCTTCCGTCTCCTTGGGCAGCAAGTCACCGGGCCTCCTACGGTTGATGACTCGATCACTTCGAATCCTCCATAGCTCATCCAACTCTTTCTCATCCTCAAGCTGTTTGTTTCGTTGCTCCAAATATGTGATTACCCATTTTTCCATCAATAATTGTGTCTGCAGCGAATGAATCTCGATGCTTTTCTCTCGGATGATATCCTTGAGCTCTGTGCTAGGAGAACCAGCATCAAGATCAATAACCGGAGCGCCAGACTCTCTCTCCTCAATCATGGGCTGCTTGCCCCTCTCTGCTACCTGTGCTACTGTCGGCAACGAGGCCCCTTCCACCTTGTGTGGAGATAACACTCGCTGATCTAATGATGATGACCAGACCCCTTCCACCTGCTGTGGAGAAAATACTCGTCGAGCTGCTGCAAACAAGGTTCTATGACCTCTCTGATATGTACACTGTAGTGGGGAAACAACATGTGTCGGCACAATAATGTCTGCCTGGCGCGATGGACCTCCCTCCTCATGAATGATCTCTGGCTCTGGCTGACCTCCCTCCTCATGAATGATCTCTGGCTCTGGCTGTGACTGTGATAGCACTGTAAAGACCTCATGAGAAATGAATTATGTGCATGAAATGCCCTGCTGCCTCAACTGATAAGAAACAACAAGCTGAATGAGACCATGATGGCACAAACTCCTATGCTGCTGAGCTGGGGACTGCCTCTGAAATATGGATGACATCCTCTGAATGTCCTGGAAGAAGTAAACCAACATATTCATCATCCTCACTCTGGTAAAGTGCATCAACATGCGAATGTGACAAGAGAAGACCTGTGAAAATATTCCCTCACATGTAAAGTACTGCATGATAAGCCTCATGATCGAAGCATACTCCGCCTGGAGGAATATGAAAGGAAAGACCCCTGACAGGTGACTCACAAATGCTGGCCTAAAATATGGCTCAAAATAAACAAAATCCAGCAATTTGCGCTTGGGCCACACCTCTCCCACATTCGGTATCCCGGTAGCCTCTGAAATCATCTCTGGATATAGTATAAAATTCACCCCTGCAAGAGTGACTTGTCCATCATGAAGGTGCAAAACAAATAAACGGGCCAACTCACTATGATGTTGAATCTGAGCAAGCCTCTCAGAGAACTGAAAACATGACTGTAACGAAAACCATTCATTGCCAAAGGACAAGCCTGCAATGCTGCCAAAGAAGTACGTTCATGTCTCCTATGGTGACCACCTTTCTTACGAAGCCTCTGCTGTACCTCCACCTCTGTAGATGATGAATGGTCATCACCTGGCTCATAACTCTCGGTGTCTGACATGGTTTTGGGAACAAGATGAGCAAGCTGAAAGATAAATAGAACTGTTGCCTCTGCCTGCAAAATGCTGAGAAGTATGCTGTTTTCAAGGGGAAAAAATCATAAGGGAAATGTTAGGGGAGGGATTTTTTTGATAAGGAATGGGAAAATATATAAAAACAGGGATTTTTAGGGATAATTCACAAAATGCTTACATATCATCTCATCTTTCAGGAAATCATTTGCAACGAAATACTTTTATTAGGATTTTATCATAAGGGAAACCATGTATGATAGTGACCGACAGAAAGAACATATCTTATGACAGGGGTATGGGACAACATTGTTCATTTGAGTTTTTGTCCGTTAATGAAGCAAACTCTGTTATTTGAAAGGGACTCACATACATTTGGTCATAGGGGAAGGAGGACTTCATTCATATTTTTGTCAAAAGGAGAAAAAGGGATTTCATTCTTCAAAAGGGAATGAGAAAAAGGAAAACAGGGTTTGGTGTTGGGAAGCACAACAACATTATTTTGTAGACCATAACCACAGCAATATGTCCATTCTGAATATATACACAGCTGCATTCTTTAATGTTTCTTTTTATAAATATCATAACAGCAGCCTGCCTCTTTTTTTTTTTATACCCAACAATATCTCTTTTTTTAATATTTGGGTCATTTTGGCATTTTATTGTTATTTTTCTTTTCACATAATATTTTTTTTTTATATATATTTTTTATTCTTTTGTTTTGTTGTTGTTGGATCCATTTAGTTTGTTTGCTGTGGAAGGGGAATTTAGGTGTTTGGGTGGAATATGAGTGGCATTAGGGTTTTGTAAAGGGATTTGGGGAGGAATAGGTTTTTTT
The DNA here is from genome assembly GCA_000404065.3 of Pinus taeda. NCBI lineage: Eukaryota > Viridiplantae > Streptophyta > Pinopsida > Pinales > Pinaceae > Pinus > Pinus taeda. The sequence continues at coordinate 62,035 of APFE031186792.1, forward strand.
TAGGAATTTTGGGATGAGAAACTTAGCATTTCTTGCAAATGAAATAAGTGAAATAAGAGATAAACATGTATCAACATTTGTGAATTTAATTTAAAAGGAAACAAGGATGGGATAAGAGGGAGTTAAAACCTTGAGAAAACACACAAACCCTAGCATAATTGCCTACATTAACAACAGCCAAATTCACCAATTCTCTTGCAAATCTTAAAGGATAAAACCATTAGACACATCACCATTCAATCATCCCTTGCCATCATTGATGAATTTAGAGCCTACCTGGTCGATTTGGCACTTGGAGGGCGATTTAATTGATTTAGCGGTTTTCTGGCAAACCCAGGCTGAGTGGTCGCGCCCCAGGTTCGAGTGGTCGCGCCCCCTTTGAGTGGTCGTGCCCCTTCTGAAAACGCACTGTGGGAGTGGCTTTGAGT